>JBBPUC010000138.1:0-42367 GCA_038094375.1 Tubosaeta aff. heterosetosa | reverse complement strand
CCTTTTGAGTAAACCCCTGGGCAACAATCCAGACTTTGTATCTGTCGACATTTCCGTTTTCATCGTGTTTGATGTGGAAAACTGGCTTTGAAGTGATCAGAGTTGTTCCTTTTGGTAGCGGAACTGTCTCATACACATAGTTCACATTTAGACTTAGGAGTTCCTCCTCCACCACGGATCTCCATAGGTCGGCATCTGGTTTGCTATATGCTTCCCTTATGGTTTTCGGAAGGTCCTCTCCAGTGGGTCCACGGGCAGCTCTGGCAAAAATGTGTTCCTGCAGGTAGTTGGTGCTAATGAAAGCACCGGGGATATCAAGGACTTCAGCGGAGTTTTCATTGTCTGAAATCGGAGGTGACAGGATATCCTCTATTTCCGCCTCTTCAGCAAAGTCTTCCTGTCTTCCTCATAGACACTGTGTTTCTTCATCCAGTGTCCATTGATAATTCCAATTTTTGTCCACTGGTTTTCACACTCAGCTGCTTCTCCATCTGCCCACTACAGTTTGTGCCAGAGGGTATGTTGGAGTTGTGGGCCTAGTCAGAATTGATTTAGTGGTCCGCATCTCGTTTGACTGTGGGTGGAGATGGAGTTGGCTTAGTTTTTCTGTTAGGTCCATTACCTCATCTGGTGGGTTAGGAGTTGCTCCCACTGAATCCGGAAAGGTCAGAGAAACTTTGTCTTCTTTGTCATCGTTCGGAGTTGTTTTTGGATGTTGGAGGATTTCCGTGGTGAGTCCCTCCCACTGCTCCCCAGATGCACAAGTAGAGGGAGTGGCTTCAGAATTGGAGATGGTTCTGGATTCATTGAAGGTAACATGCCGGCTGGAGATGATGGTCTGGTGTTCCAGGTTGAGGAGTTTGTAAGTCTGCTGTCCGTATGTATACCCTAGCATGATGCACTTCCGTCCATGTGATCGGAAATTTCTGTCGCGCCATTCTTTTGGGACGAGTGCGTATGTGATGCATCCGAAGGGCCGGAATAGAGTTGGATCAACTTGTCATTTGAACAACGCATAGTATGGTGTATCTCTGTTTAGGGTGGGGGTTGGACTTCGTGTGGAGACGTATGCGGTGGTGGACATGGCGTCGGTCCAGAATGACTTCAGAAGTTTTGAGTCCTCGAGCATGGAGTTTGTGAGGAGTGTGAGTGTTTGGTTCATATGCTCTGCAAGTCTGTTTTGTTCCGGAGTGTATGGAGTGGAGGTTTCGAGAATGGTGCCATCGCTCCTGAGTATGTTTCTGAACTCCTTGTTTATGTACTCGCTTCCCCCATCACTCTGGATAAACTGGATGTGTAGTTCCAAGAATTGTTCTGAGTTGATCTCTGTGTGGAAGAAGTTTTGGGAGTCATATTTCCAGCAGAGGTAGGTTTCGCAGACTTCGCTTTTGTGTTTTAGAAAGTAGATCCATGGAAAGCAGGTAAAGTTGTCGACAATGAGTAACCAGTACCGGTATCCTTCCCTTGACTGTGGAGTTATTGGACCTCCGACATCCATGTGAACCATTTGTAGTGGTGTGGTAGTGCGTACTTCCTCACACAGCTTGAAGGGTAGTTTCTTCATTTTACCCATCGTACAGGACTCACAGAATTTGGCTGTTCCAGTGACTCCATTGATACCACAGAGATGTCCTTTCTGGATCATGGTCTGGATGCGTGGTATGGAGATGTGACCAAGTTGTCGATGTAAGGTGTTTATGTCAATGGAGATCAGGCTGGATTCCGGAATGGACATCGGAGTTGCGATTGCTAATGGGATAGGTTATGCTAATGGCTATGTCCTGCTGGGTGCGCAGTGATAGTGAAGGGATTGTCAAGTGTGAGACTCACTTGACTAGAGAGAGTGAAGCTCAGTAGGGTATTGGACTATAGTCCGGAGATGTACAGAGTGTAGTCTGGGTTGACGGAGTTGAACGATGAGGGCTAAGCTATATAGCCAAGAGCAGGAAAGGGGACTTGATTGATCTGTGATCTAATCAAGGTACAGAAGGATAATCTGTATGTTATGTGCTGTACACTATTCTACTAATAGCCCTATCTAATCGATCTATTTATACGTAAAGATAGTGGCTATGTCAGATAACCATAGATAGAGTAACATAGCAGTTAGACAGTGCACATAGCCCTTAAGGCAATGCATACCTATGTATACCTGTGCCATATCTGTGTTATGCACAGCTAATGGGCTGTGTGTACAGCCCTGTGAGTCATACCTAGTCAGTGTGAGTCAGTATGACTCATACACAGTCACTATGACATCATAGATAAGATATGATGTCATCATCAGTCATGAGTCTAGATGAGCATCTATATGAGGCTATGTATGATCAACTAATCAGTCTAAGTGTTGACTGATTAGATAACTGATTAGGTAGTGTATTAAGATTTGTGTCCTAATCACACACTACCATTTTGTCACTCCCTGTTGTTCGAAAGAATCATGACTTGGTAGAATAAGATTCTAGAGCTAGAAGCCCTCTGATTTTAGTAAATCGATCTCTTGTGAGATTCTTTGTGAATATGTCCACCTTTTGTTCTCCAGTCCCAATGTAGAAGAGTTTAATTAAACCTTCTTGGACACTTTCCCTAATGAAATGATAGAGGATACCAATATGTTTTGTGCATCCTTCTTGAGCTGGGTTGGATGCCAAAAATATGGATCCTTGATTATCCACATATAGGTGGAAAGGAGGAAGTTCAGATCCGAGTTCTGTGAATAGGGATTTGATCCAACTGAGTTGCTTTGCAGCCTCAGTCATACCCACATATTCTGCTTCTGTAGATGATAGAGTTACCTTCCTTTGTCGCCTAGATAGCCAAGAGACTATCCCATCTGCAAGGAATACACAATAACCAGTGGTGGATCGACAAGTGTCGATATCTTCTGCCCAATCTATGTCACTATAGGCTAGGAATCCGGATTTGGAGTTCCTCTTATAGGATAGACATAGATCTCTGGTGGTAGCCAGATAGCACACAATGTAGAGTGCTTTCTTAAGATGTTCTTCTGTGGGATTGGCAGAAAACTGTGACATCTTAATAACAGAGAAGGCAGGGTCTGGTCTTGTTCTGAGCATGATATATAGGAGTGATCCAATAACAGACTGATAGTGACTCCAGAGTGAAGCAGAGGATTCATCCGTCGATGATTCTGGGTTATAGCCTGATGGTAGAGGAACATATGCTGGCCTGCAATTTTGTAGATCGAATCATTCAACTACTTTCTCAGCATACTTGATTTGATCAAGGATTAGAGTCCGCTTAGTGCGATCTCTAGTGATCCTCATTCCAAGATATTCAGTGGCTTCGCCTAGATCTCGACTTTCCCAATGTTGCATGAATGCGAAGGAGTTGGTTACTGTCATTTCTGAAAAAGAGAGCATTGTCAACATAGATAAGAATGATGAGAATGATCCTTCCAGACTAGAACACATAAACTCTGGGATCGGAGTGTGTCCATTTGAAGCCCATCTGTAAAACAGATTTATAGAAGGCTTTGTTCCACTGCAAAGCAGCTTGTTTAAGACCGTAGATGGCCTTTTTCAACCTGCAAACCTTGGTCTCTTTACCTCTTTGTACGAAACCTTCCGGTTGTGTAAGGTAGATCTCTTCATCAAGATCTCCAAATAGAAAGGCTGTCTTCACATCTAGCGCTTGGATTTCTCAATCTTCTAATGCTGCCAGTGTGAGTAAGAGTTGAACTGTTTTGAATCTTGCAACCGGAGAGAAGGTTTCCTCGAAATCTACTCTATAGATTTGAGTAAATCCCTTTGCAATAAATTGTGCCTTGATGCAACTATCACTTTTCTTGACAAATACCCATCTCCCTGTGATGGGTTTACAACCTGGAGGTAGATCTACAAGGTCCCAGACTTGTCTGTCCTTCATGGACTTTATCTCCTCATTGCATGCATGCATCCACTATTTCTGATCTCCTTTAGGCAGTTTAGCGATATCGCAGAATTGTCTCAGTACATCAAATACCGGTGCTGCCATTGAGATCAATGATGAGATGAAATGTGTGCTCATCTCTCTGGCATCATCTTGTTCTAGATTGAAGATATCTGTGTTATCTCCTCTTCTCCAGAGAGTCCACTCGATTTCTATGGGTCTTAAATTCCCATATGTATTGTCCAGAATGTGTCTCAGAGCCGGGGCTCTGTGAGATCTCCATGGCATTTCTGGTGGCTGTACCGGAGGTGGTTGAATGGGTCTTGAAGGAGTGACAGGATCTAGTGGTGGAGGTGGAGGACTATCCTGTCGCTGATCCGGATGTGGGCCTTGATCGGGATGTAGATCCGGTATCGGATTGATATCAAAAGTGGGTCTGAATTGATCATCAGGTGATGGAAGTGGAGCATCCTTGAGTTCTTCCTCCCCGTGGTCAAAGACCAGGTTGTCATTGTCATCTTCTGGGATTTGTATGAGGTCAGGTTTGTTATACACTTCAGAACATCGTGGAAAGGAGAGTTCATTGAAGATAGCACTGTTGGCAATAATTATTTTGCGATCTTCAGGATCATAGAACCTGTATCTTTTAGTTCTATTTGGATAACCAATAAAGATCATCTCTTTAGCTTTGGAGAGTTTGTCTCTCCTGTCTTCTTTGTGGATGAAGACATATGCATGACATCCAAAAACTCAGAAATTAGAAATATCTGGTTTCTTTACATTAGAATCCCAGTGTGAGATAGGGGTCATCCATTTCAATCTTTGGATTGGATTATAGTTGTGAACTGCGGTGTCCACAGCATCTTGCCAGAATATTCTTGGCAGGCATGCATGATGTAGTATTGCATTAGCTTTCTCAAGCAATGTGCAATTAAATCGCTCAGCTCTCCCATTTTGTTGAGGTTCTCTGGCTATACTTTGTTGGTGTTTTATACTGTGCAAAGTGAGGAATGATTGGAACTGGTGTCCAGTGTATTCCCTCCCTCGATCCAAATGTAGGGCGATGAGATTAGACCCAGTAGAGCATTTGGCCATAGCCAGATAAGCTTGGAATGCAGCAAATGCATCGGACTTCTGTTTAAGGAAGGCAATACATGCATAGGAGCTATAATCATCAAAGAAGGTAATCACCCACTTGTTGTGATTCTGGGATTGAATTGGCATTTCCAGAAGATCTGTATGTACTAACCTAAGGACTTGGGTAGCATGAGAAGAAGATTCTGGATGAGGATGTTGGGTGTGCTTTTCCAAAGCACAGCCTCTACAATCAATGAGACAATAGGGCATGGATGGGGGTGGAACTCTGGAACATGTCCGGGAGGAGTGCTTGATCGCAGAGTTGGACGGATGTCCAAATCGGTAGTGCCATAACCAGAATTTCTAGTATATCCTTTCTTCGTCTCCTTGTAACGACATGGTGGAATTTGCACGTGGAGTAATCTGATGTGACTGAAACCAATGTAGTCCTCCATGATGTGAAATGGCTGAAGCCAGCAACACTACATGGCCATGTTTATTCTGAATTATTGTAGCCTTGTGTGTAATCTCCGCTGTATGACCAGTGGAGGTCAAAGTGGAGACAGATAGGAGTCTATATGGTGATTTCAGAGAATACCATACATTCTGCAGGATCAAGTGTAGATAGGTCCCAGAGTGGACTATTACATGTCTGGGACTGTACATCCTCATGGTGCTTCCATTAGTGACTTCGCATGTTTTCTCCCCATTGCTAAAGATGATAAAATCTCCAAGGTAAGGTGTAAGATGATGGGTAGCACCACCATTCACCATCCACATATCTTGGGTGGTCATTAGTTCCAAAGGATTCCGAGCCATTCCGACAAAATACAGGTCACATAAATCATATTGTTCATACAAGGTGTCCTCGTACCCAGAGGGTTCATTGTACATTCCCGGAGAAAAATCACATAAGTCTCGGAGGTCTGATCTGTGTTTCCACAGACCGGATTGAGTCCTCTGGTTATCTCCAAAGTAAGTCTCGGAAGGAGTTTGCTGCTGCTCCTTCCGGTTCCCCTCTGTTTCCTTGTCCTTACACTTCCTATTCCTCCTTCTCTGGTTTCCGGGTTTTGGAACTGTGTCCGAATGTTGCAATCCTTGTGGATCTGCAGGAGGATTTAAGGACTCAGCAGGAAGCTGGCCTCGAAGGAAGCTGGTAGATTGGAAAGGGGTTAGTTGAAATGTCAAGAAAGGACTGGTTATCAAACCGGTCAGTGTCCTCAACTATATAGAAGGGATCCACTGTGTTCCATCCATTATTAGCAATGGTGGAGCTGTTGTTATTGTCAGAAATGCAATTCCGGAACTCCGGAGTTCATGAGGACAAACTCCGGAGTTATTTCCTTCACTTTGTCATTTATCCTTTTCGGACTTACTTTATCCTTTCGTAGTATAGTCGATCATCACACACATCCATCTCCAAGATTGTCCTAGCCACTCCTACCTCATGGCACTGCGCCATTCATCTTCCCTATTCCAGTATGCCTACTTTTGCCTATTCTACTCCGGAGTGATCCGGAGTTAAGCCGAGTTTAGCGAGCACATGTCTGTAGGTATTTTACCTTCGAACTTTCTCCCTCTCACCTCAGTTGTGTCTCTACTCTGGTAGCACAGTCTGAGTTAGGCATTGCTGCCCCTATCTTAGATTCTGACAGTCATCCCAATGGTCATAGATGACTTCTTCCGTTTCTGGAAGTTCATTGATGGTGTCCATCAGAAAATCATCTGCAAGGACCATGGAAGCAAGGTCAATCTTGTGTTCCATGAAATGTGCAGCTGCCTTTTTCTTGCCTTTGCCTTTGTTCCGCTGCTCATATGCCTTAGCTTTGGACGATTTGGCATCAGGTCTCTTCTTGCCAGATGATCCTGTGGACCATTTCAGTTTGCCCCAACAGTTCTCCATAGTATGGTTATTGCAACCACACTTAGCACATTTCTGCATTGGAGCTGGTTTAATTGCATTGGTGTGGTTAGCGGAGGGCATGTTGGATATACGATTGGCAAGAGAGGAGTGAGCAGAGGAGGGTTGGCGAGTCTGAGTACTCTTCCTGAGATTATATTCCCGCAGAATACTTGTAGAGATCTGATCAGGAACAAAGTTTGCCGGAGTGACTGTGTGGACAAGTGTTGACACCATCCCGGAGTATCCAGAGGGCAGTGTATTGAGGATTATCATGGAGGAAATCATATCAGGAAGAGATAGGCCGGCCATTTCAGCCCAGCAGAGGAGACCCCGAATTTCCAGTAATTGGGATGACAGCTCCTTATCGGAGTGGAAGCGGAATCAGAGTATGTCCTGGAAGACGGCAAAGTAACCAGAAACACCCATGGGCTGATAAAGATCACGGATATGTTCCCAGAGTTCCTTGGCAACAGATTGAGTGATTGTGGTAGCTGTGCCACCAACAGTGACAGTTTGGGGGGTGTGCACAAAAGGAATGACACTTTAAAGTGCTACTGGAAGATAAGCATTGATCAGGGCATAAGCTTGCTGATCCATGTTGATCCAGGTCCTTTTGACAGCATTGTCTGTCTGTTCATGCCATTTGGATGTTCCATCAATGATAGTCCATGCATTACACAGGACTAGGACATTCCAAAGTTGAGAAGACCAATCTGGATAATTAGTCGGACCCTGAAGGATTTTGATCCGAGATGTGATTTCTGATCTGATTTTGAAGGTAGCTATGGTAATTATCTACCAAGAGAAGAAAGCGGTGATTGGAATAGAGTTCAGGAACTGTAACTGAAAATCAGTATGACCATATTGGGTTTGACTTGTGTCAATCTTGTTTAGTGCATCGAAGATCTGTGCCTTAGCCTCCCTGATAAGGAATCTCCATTCCTTCTTCTTATCTTTCTGCTTTTGTCTCTGTGTAATCAGATTGTTGGTGGGTTTTCTCTGCTTCCGATTCTCCATCCATGGAAAGTTCCCATTTTGATCCGGAAAGAAGATATCCTATGTTTCCTCATTATCTCGGCATAACTGTGATACCAGTCAGTTTTGTGCAACTATGAGGAATATATTGAGATTATAATCATTGGGTAGCCAATGATAGTTATGGACTCTTCTTCCTTTATCAGATTCAAAATATTTAGTAGTATAGGAACGAAATGGAGTCACTGGAATGTTCTGCAGAGCAACATATAAGTACAAGAAAGTCCCACCGAAATCAAAGTTAACTTAATCGTCCGTTAAGTACATAGTCTCCTACATAGTACTCCCTAGTAAGGACCTGTCGGTCCTTTCCAATTGGTTCTATGTACGAAGCGCCATAGAACACCGGCAGTGGCCAAACTCTTAGCATCAGCACAAGAAATTTGTCCACATTCTCCTCTACTGTGAGAAGGAGTTTGGGGTACTGGTGTGTGAATTCTTTGAACAGGATGTGGAGATTTGCGTTGTCTGGGAAACTCTTAATGTATGACTCTATCTGTGGTGTCATCATCTAGTTGGAGATCTGGGATTTCGGAGTTGGTGCGGAAGGGAGAAAAAAGGCAGGATAAGGAGTGGGAGTGCAGACTACTAGTCGGGATGGTCCGGCTTGTAGGATGGAACATTGTTGCTGGACTTGTTGTTCCAGCTGGAGGATTCGACACTATAAAAGTTCCGTCTAGGTCCATGTTTCGTATAGGTCCTGATGGGTATTGGATAGGAGGAAGGTAGCCCAGTGAAGATTGCCGGTGACGTTTGAGAGGCATGATCGGAGGGTGTCTTCAATATTTTGATATTGGCTGATTTTGATATCCTGTTGTAGGATCATTTCGGCTAATCTATTGATACTATCCATGTGAGCATGGATGCGAGATGTGAGCCCCTCAACGTCAAGTTGTGTGTCTCTGTGGTTGCGCTCGGCATGGTGGTATGCAGTTGTGACCACTGTCCAGTGGACGTTCTCCAAGTCCTTCTTGTACTTGTTCTGATGGTAGTCGTTGAATAGGGAGTTCCATTCCCTGATAGTCATGATGTCCTGGAGGGAAGTCTGCTTGTTCCACTGTGGAACATGGTCCAGCTGCTCGATCTGGTCGACCTACTCTTGAATGTTCTTGTTGAAGAACAGATTGTTGACCTGTTCTTGGGTATTGAAGTGGATGGGGAAAGGTTCAATAATTGAACCAAGAGCAATATGGGTCTGAGTAATCTCCGCTCCTCCAGGTTGAGTCCAACTGTGTTGGAGATGGTGAACCGCTTGATCTCCGGGAACTCCTCATCATCTAAAGAAAGGATTTCGTACCCTTGATTATGAATATACACCACCGGAGTTTCATGGTATGACTCCACTGGTGGTGCCCAGCCAGCCCCTGTAAGAAAACCAAATAAAGTCTCGTCCCGGTACATTGTTCTGCTGAGTCTTGTGGAGATCCACTCCGGGTCGTGGATTCCTAACTTGTTGGCTTCGAACTTCCTATGCATTCGTGCCACGTCGATTCCTAGGTGTGAAAGGTCTAGTTCTAGGAGATAGGTGTGTTGATCTGTGTGATCGAATGGAAAGGGAGTGTTGTAAATTTGATGAGCCAGTAGT
Organism: Tubosaeta aff. heterosetosa; assembly: GCA_038094375.1. NCBI lineage: Eukaryota > Fungi > Basidiomycota > Agaricomycetes > Boletales > Boletaceae > Tubosaeta > Tubosaeta aff. heterosetosa. The sequence continues at coordinate 32,876 of JBBPUC010000138.1, read as the reverse complement.
GGAAGTCAGTCTTGTACAATGTACCGGGGAACTCCCATCAGGATATGGGGTTCTCAGAGCGTTCTGTCCGGATATTCGACAAGGTTGATTACATTCAGCAGCTCCTGCTGATGGTGATGAGGACAAGTTGGAGCCGGAATGAATGAAATGACCTGGTCGAATGTGTGGTTGTCTACCAGGATTCCCTCGCCGGGAATTGGGGAGTAAAAAGGTACTCCCTTGTGAATGTCCTCTTCAGGGATTGGTAGGGATCTCTGGATTCCGGGGTTGATTTGGGCGGAAGCGAACGGTGGATTGGAGGTGAGTGCCGATCCGACTTGCCAGTGATGAGGTGGTTGGGGCCATTAGACCGGGTTCGGGTACGGGTCCTCCTGGAGGTCCTCTTGAGTTTCTGGACTGTCTGAAATGTCGTCCTGAGTTTCCGGATTGGCTTCTGGAGCTTCCTGTTCCGGTGCTTGTAGCATCCAGGGTACTCCCTGTGCGATGGACTTGTCTGTGCTTTCTTTGTCGAGAGGAACTTCCAGATACTGAAGTTCCAGCTCCATGCTGGTCCCCTTGTACATCTCCTGCATTTTGTCCAGCATCTGGCGAGTTTGAGCCATCACCAGGGATTGCTAAAGAGTCCTGTTGTACAGGACTGGCGAATCGTGGAGCTGCAGAGATGCCATACGGCTGTTGTTGCCGGAGGTGTTGGACACAGAGTAGTTCATCTGAGACATGTTCTCAGAAGTTATCAACGAGAGTGTTGATGTAATCGGAAGCAATGTAATCAGAAGATGCGGATGGTAGCGGAGGACGGTGAGGATGTTCTGGAGGTGGAGGACGATTTAGACTAGATGGAGGGGTGGTTGGAGCAGTGATATAGATCTCGTTAGAGTGAGGAGATGCTCTTGAACTGTGAGGATTGGAGATAGGAGTTTAGAGAGGTGTTGGAAGCTGTTCCAATGAGTAGACTGGAGGTGGTTCCTGTAGGCTAGGGAGAATGTTAATCTCCTCTTGAGTCTCAGCAGTAAACTACTGGTTCTCACCTTGGTGCAAAGTGGATGTACTGGATGTAGCACCAGAGGGTGAAGATGGAGAGGGATCAACAATAATAGAAGTGGGGAGACAGATATGTGCTGGTTCAGGAGGTGGAGTCTCTGAAGCAGCGTATGTGAATGGATGAGCAGAGTTATATTGATCTCCTGAGTATAGGAGTGTTTGCTCTATTCTCCATACTTCTGCCATGGGAATACCAGGTGTTCCATTCCGGAATGTTCCATAATAGAAACAATGAATGCCGGGTATGGGATTATAGATCCAATAGTCTGGTTCTTCCCAAGATTGAGTTTGATTGGCGATGTCGCCAGACACAGATGATGCAACAAGAGTGGGGGAGATAGGAGGATCTAGGTCACTTATGATGTTGGTTTTGTGAATCTCAACAGGATAGTTAGCTCCTCTGTGGGATAGCTTGACTGTAAATAACTGTCGGTTAGTGCCCCCAATAGTAGCTTCATAAGAGAGTATGGGATCGGACACTATAGCATCAAGTATCGTGACCAGCATATTAGGAGTGTGTGCACTGTTTTGCCAGCCTCGGGCATCCTCGGCATAGCCGGTGGTAAGGAGGGATATATACTCCAAAAGGAGTCTGATAATATGCCCAACTCATAACTCCTGAGCATATTGTTTGGATAAAGCCTCGAGCTCCACTCGCACAATCAGTCTAAGTGTTGACCAATTAGATAACTGATTAGGTAGTGTATTAGGATTTGTGTCCTAATCACACACTACCATTTTGTCAATTGTGTGGTACAGTCCGTTGACGTGGTGTCTAGTGAGGATTGTGTTTTGCCCCTGTTTAACGGAGCAGGAGTCAGATTTTCCGGAGAAAGATGTGGTGAAACCCAATTTGGACAGTTTTGGTACGGAGATCAGGGAGAGAGCAAGTTCCAGAACATGGAGCACATCGCTGAGCGAGATTTCATACCGATGTCCTTTCACTGTGGAACGTAGAGTAACTGTTCCTATTCTGGTTGTGTGGACTGTAAAATTGTCTCAAAATTATACTGAGCATGGGGAGGAGAGTGCGGAGTATGTGGAGAACCATCGTCGGTGTAGAACCATTTGTGATGTGGCTCCGGAGTCAATAATGATTGCAGATTTTGATGCGGTATCGGGATCAGACAACATGTATGCTTGAATGCGAGTGTATAAGGCGTGATCTACGTGTTCACTAAGTACATTTGTATGGTCCAGTGGGTCCGATCGCGGAGTGGGTCTATCCTCTGCTGCATTTGTCTTGTCCTTTCCATACTTCTCCTTCAACTCCGTTGACCATGACTCCTTGTCCTGGCATTCATCTGTGTTGTGTCCTCCTGACTTGTGGTGCTCACACCACTTCTTACTTTTCTTTCTCCGGTCTTTTTGGGTGCTTGCAGAGTATGTGGAGTTAGTCTTGGTAGAGAGCTTTTGCTGTGCGTCTTTGGAGAGTATTCGGACTTTGATGGCCTCAAAAGTGAATTTGCTTTCTTCCGTCATATTGATTATGGACGATGTGAACATACTCCATTCTGGAGTTTTCGGAAGTGAGTGGAGGAGAATAAATGCGAGGATTTTCGGATCTACCATGTATTTCATTCCCACTAGATGCGCTTCTAGTGATTGGATGGAGGCAATGTGCTCCGAGAGATCAGAGTTGCTGTTCCACTGTGCTGCGAATAGTTGGCAGTAGGAGTAATACATGGATGGAAGATTGGACTATTGGTAAAGTCTGAGGAGTGCGTCGTATAAGTCTTTAGAGCTGGTATGATGTGCTGATTTCAAGAGGATTGCGTCAGAGATGTGGTCTTGGATGATACTGTGCACTTTTTCATCCTGCTCTGTCCATTTTTGTGCATCGTCTATGGTGCTTGTAGCAGTAGAGACGGAAGGAGGGCTTCCAATCAGTTTGGCGAGAGCTCCCAAAGTGGAGATGCTGTTGGACGGAGTGGGGCAAACATTTGTACTGAGGACAATGCCAAGAACTTTTTCGCATCGGAGCTTTGCAGAGATACAGAGTTTCTATACTTGGAAGTTGCTCAGTCCAAGTAGGATGGGGCATTCAGTGACAGAGGAGTTTTTGGACAGCATGCCAGAGTTTGTTCGGAGTGGCAAACGCGGGTACGCTGCATGAGTGGAGTTGTGTGAGGCAAGAGTTGATTTTGCTAGTGTGTGCTAGCAGGGCTCATAACCTGTCAAAACTAAGGTAGTGGCAGAAATGCCTAACTAGGATAAGGTAAATACAGGTCTAAGATAACAAGCAATTTGGAAACCTCACCTCAGAATGTGCTACCAAGGTAGGACACAAACTGAGGTGAGGAATGAAAGTTCGAAGGTTTAAAAGGTACAAAGATATGCGTGCGCTTAACTCCAGACAACTCCGGAGTGGAGTTAGGTGAAACTAGGCATTCTACATCTGGAAAAGTGAAAAGGTGCAGTAACACGAGGACGGAGGGTGTAGGAATGCCACCACGTTGTAGACACACAAGGATACTATGATGAAATAGATCTGAGATGGTCCAGATGAGGAATATATACCAGGATGGCGAGATCACTTCGGAGTTGGTTTGTACTCAACTCCAGAGTTCCGGAGTTAGACTTTGACAGCTATCTCAGTCCAATGGTGGTTCTTTGCAGGACTACTGGAGGATTGTATCTGCTAGCAGAGTTGGATGGTGCAATTTCCAAGTTGTGTTATGCTGTGTTTCGTCTTCTTCCATATCATCCAAGGGAGAAGTTGTCAATTCCAGTTACGGATTTGTCTAAGTTGACTGATTTGGAACTTGATGAGTTCAGAGCTGAGGAAGATGGGGAGTATAAAGTTGAGGAAAACAAAGAAGCAGTCTTGTATGTATAACTAGCTCGCAACAAAACAAAATGTAATTCTACGCTTAGTATTTCACCCCAGTTTTTGTCCGGAGATCTCTGTTTCATCCCAGGTTTAGTATGGTGTCATCGATCATAACATCCGAACAGTTATAAAAACAGAAACACAAGAACATCGACCATTTCTATGATTAAGACAGTCATCTCTTTCTCTCTTATCCGCTCTGAGCTCCAACTCATTATTTAGATATTCATTCAAACGCATTGTTGAACAAATGCACATTTGATCTGGACTATCTTTATTCTTATCTGTTTGAATCTGGTTACGGACACGTGATGTCCAGATAGGTGTAGATGTTTAGATGTTGAATGAAGAACAAACATCAAGTGGTAACTCGCAACTCTGGTGTCATTTTCTATTCTTTTTGCTTCAACTTGTTTTCATTAGCGTAATTTGTCTTTTCTTCTTTTATTTAGGGGTCACATGGATTTGGACATGGACACACAGATTGCGGTAGACATGGATATGACAGATACAAACTATCTACTCGGCCGGACTATTTACAGGGCCACATGGCCTTCTGGATCTCATCAATCTGGTTCATCTGGCTCCCCAGCTCCATGGACAGCTTCCCCAGATCTGCCATCTTCTTCTTGAGCGCAGCCTGTGATGTGAGAACCTTGCTCTCGAGTTCGTTCAGTGTGGCCTCAATCCGGTCGTCGGGTAAAGGGCATCTGCATGCGGGACTGGTCAGTTTCTTGGTGATGATCTCCACCACATCATCATCGTCATTGTGCTCGTCCTCTGGTGTGTCCGACTTGTCCATGGAAAAAACATTCTTTGGAGGGTTTGAGAATGGTTTCAGATGCCTATGTCCAGAAACCATGACTTCTGTCAATCCAGTTAGTCCACATCTAAGTACCCTGTGGATACACGCACCTGGAGCCTTGCCTTTGCCCTTGTCCACTGATGCCTCTTCTTCCACCTTCTTCTCTGCCTTTCTAGGACCTTTTGATCGGTTGCACTTCATCTTTTGCTGGGCACATGGACCGCAGACCCGGTTGGCCAGACTGACACAGACAATGTGCCACTTGATACACTGACCGCATGGGGCTAGGCTCAAGCTCGTGATTGACACAATGACAATCTTCTTTGTCGGGGGCGGCACCTCCTCCCCCTTGTCCTTGTCCTCATCCTCATAGATGATTGGGCATGCATGCTAACACGAAGTGTCAGGACCAAGTCATATCCAATAACCCTGTAGACATACCTTGTTCTGCGTCACCCAAACTGTCCTATCCGCTATACTCGCCTCTACCTGATCCAGTCCTAGACCTGTTTGTGCACCATCCATGCCCTTCTCTCCTTCTGGACCTGCTTGTCCGTTGTCTGCATTTGTCATCCTTGACGGTCCTGCTTGCGCCTCCTTGGACTCCTGACTCTCCTTCTCCTTCCAGGCTTCTGACCACTTGTTATACAGCTTGTTGCTGTTCCACATTGCTATGAGTGTCTTTGGGTTGATCTGGTGCTCGAGACCATGCTTGCTGGCCACCTCAAGGCATCACTGAAGTTGCTCCTAGATGAATTGTTAGTTGAAGAAATGTCCAAGACCATCAATTACGCACCAATGCCAAGTCTCATCTCTCTATCCATATCCTCTGGTCTTCCTACAGCTCCTTCTTGTCATCCAGGACACAGTTGGCGAGATTGCGGACAATCTCGCACGTGCCTTCTAGGTTCGCAGCCACAATAGTGATCGGCAACAGATTGTAGGCGTTCGTCACAAATTGAAGGAGCTCATCAAAGGTGGTGGAGTTTGTTGACATGTTAAGGGATGATGAGGAGTGTTTAGTGGAGAGTTGTGGAATGGAAACCGTGTCTTAAGTACCCTAGCGGGACCAATTTTCATGTTTCAAGGTCTGTACTAAACTGAGTCATGTGACTGACTATGGACAGTCAGTATTCAAGTACCCTGTGGATGTAGGAGCCTGAGGCTCTCTACGTTTGTAAGAGACATTCTACAAGTATTCTAGATATTGTCATTCATCACTCAAGACTTTCCTTTGTGTCTCTTGTCTATCTGTGTTGATCCAGGTGGAGTTCGGTTCAGATTGTTTGTATCCAGATAGTCCACACAGTCCGATGAAGTATCCAGATCAGACATTTTCATTCATCATTTGTCTCTTGTTTTCTGATATTTTGTTGTTCTGTCATACTTATCTTCCCCTGTTTTGATTCTGTTTCGTTGTCTGGGTTATTGATGCTGTAGAAAGGTGTCCCTGTTTCAGATCATTCTACTTTGACATACCTTGACAGTCCTGGGAAATACCCAGACTATAAAGCCTTGTACCTTGTGATTGCAATCTATCTATCTCTTGATCTCTCTCTTACTTGAAAATTCAGCTGGTCTTCGATCTCATTATCGTCCTCATCTTCTATTATTGTCTATCTGGTTTCAATAAGACCGGATTCCTTGTCACCATTTGTTTCAGTCCAGTTTTACATCAGATTGATCTCTCCTTGTGCTAAGTGTTGTTGAGCTACCCCTTCTCTTTGCTGAACCTATCCATGAACCCCTTGAGATGAGTCTACCTCGCACCCCACCCTTAACATCTACTTTACAACGTGATCGTGTAGTAGTTGCTGAAAATTGTTACAATTTCTTTCCTTGTTCTCTTTGTCATATCTATGACATGCATTATCTCTTATCTTCTGTCATACTTTGATCTTATCTTTAGGCCGATTCCTTCACATCATCTTGTCATCTTTCTCTCATCATTGGCCTAATGTTTATTCTTACTGGTCTGTACTCATCTCCTTCAAGTTACCTTTTGAGTACGTCCTATCCTCTTTTATCCTATGTTTAATTCCTTGTATGGAATCTTTTGTTCTTTCTATGACTCGTTTCCTATTTTATATGGACAGCCTTCTCCACAGTCATTTCTCTCATAATGGCTTAGTTTCCTCAATATTCCACAACCTTCTATAGTGTTCCATCTTTCTGATTCCACACTATAAATACCAGGCTGTCATGTATTTTAGTTCTTTACTCTTGTTCTTCTGTATTCTTCTGTCATATGCTGTTCATCAACTTTGGATCTCCGATGATCAACTCCTGTAATCTCCAATGCGATCTCCTGAAATATGCATCACCCGATTTCCGGAGCACATGACATTTCATTTTATGTATATTCTTGTTCTTTTTAGGTTACTCCAGTTACCTGTATTCCTGGTGCACAGCTCTGGCATCCGTTCTCCCTTTCTTCCGTCTTACTCATTCCATGTTCTGTATTACCAATCCGTAGTAAATCTGGTGCATCTCTGCACTATAAATATTTGTAGATAAACTCTGTTGTACTTTAGTCTGAATATCAACTAAGATACTCCAGTGTTCCATCCAACTCCTCACTCCACTCCTCCGCTCCGCTAAGGACCACTGAACCTACACAAGGATGTGACACATAAGTCCTACATCAAGGTCTACCAACTCTGACAAACTCCTGCCCCTTTGGACTTCCTCCAGAGCACCAGAGAACCAGTCTTAACATCTTCACAATACACCTTGTTTCACTTGAGTTGTTTCTCACTTGAGACTTCATTGTCAAGCACCTCTTTGTTGTCATCGAGCTTGTCAAACTAGAATAAGGGTAGCAAGACCCAATCTCAGAAGTGCTACCAAGTGTAGACACACAACTGTATTTACCTAGGATAAGGGTAGCAAGACCCAATCTAAAGTAAGGTAAATATATTGTAACTAAAGTCAAGTAAGATCCTCACCTCAGAAGTGCTACCAAGTGTAGACACACAACTGAGGTGAGAATGGGGAGTTCGAAGGGTAAAATACCTCCAAAACACGTGCTCGCTTAACTCCGCATGACTCCGGAGTGGAGTAGGCGAGAATAGGCGGTCCACATTTGGAAGTGTGAAAAGAGGCGTCGGAAGGATGGAAGGAGACGTCGGTAAGTGGATCAGATCAGATCGGAGCGCCACCATGCTGCACACGTAACAATGAAACTATACTGTATTCATAAATGAAAGGTCCGAAAAGAAACAGTGCAATCTCAAAGAGATCGCTCCAGAGTTCTGTTCGCAATCACTCCGGAGTTTACCGGAGTTGCATTTTGACAGAGCTCCCTCTCATCAACTCCTTGAACCTCTGTGTTGTTATTGAGCAACCCTTGTCAACTCTCTGTGTTTGTCTTTGAGTCACTCCTTGTCAACCTCTTCGACCCTCTGTATTGTTTACGAGCTATCCCTTGTAAATTCCTTGTCACTCTAGTCACCTTCTTTAGGACATTGTCATACCTCTTCGTGAGTGTCCTCCCCAATCAAGATTTGTGTTGTCTATTCCACTCAAGTGGTATGACTTGCATAACAAAAATAGAGCAACAAGTGATGATGGAGGGATACCCTTCAATGGAAACTGATATGAGAATTATAACAGCCCTTACAATAATGACAGTGATCATCAGACAGGATATGAGAGATGTCCCAGACAAGGTGGTCCCCCAGGCAGACCCCCTCATGGAGAGGGGCCACTCTGGGATGACCCCTTAGATGATGAGGGGTTGAATGAGGCAAGCTCAGATGATGAATCTGAAGGAAGACTGCTGAGGATCGGCTTTCATCAGCCAGCTGTCAATTGGGCTGCAATCAGTGGTGGTCAAGTATCACCAGAATGACAAGGATGTCCTGATTACCTCAGAGGATTTACCCTGGGTAACACACAGTATGTTGGACATATGCAGCAGTGTTATATCCAGTGAATCCACAAACAAGTCGGGTAACTGACTGGTCAGGTAGGATCTGAAATAAAGGCTATGAGCCCTCTGAAACCAGTGAAGTGTGGAGGCTAGGATGACCTGGAGAAATTTGATGATTGGCTGAGCCAATTATTGAAGTACTATTGTACATTTAAGATTACAGGACCTGATTGTGACAGTGATTAAGTCCTATATACTGGGTTACACCTGGAAGGACAGGCAGCCCAGTGGTATGACCAGGAGGTTGATTCCCCTGATCCAATAGTCCAATATTGAGACTTTGAGGACCTCATCTATAGACTCTTGAAATGATTTGTGCATGAGGTGTCCACACAGAATGCCACTGACCAATACAAGTGAACAAGGTATGCCCCTGATAGGGGTGTCCTTGCGTTTTACAATGACTTGAAGTGTTGAGCACACCAAATGGTGCAACCCCTAGATGACTACTCCTTTCAAAGAAAGTTCCTTTGTGGGCTACCCCACAACATCATACAGAGCATTTTCAAGGTATGCAGAATATCTGCTAAGCACTCAACTATTAAGGGAATCCTCAAAGAGGTCTATCACATGGAGACTACCCAGAAGGTGATCAACATACACCTGTAGACCAGTTATAACAGTGCAGGAGGGAAGTCCAAAAATAAGCCCAATGTTGCTCCAATGCAGTATAAGAAGGATCAGGACCCTTCAAGCATGGACAAGGTGACATACTTTAAAAAGGGGAGTATGATCTATCGTCATAAGAAGGAGCTCCCTTGAAGGCATAACAATCTCACAGAGAATGCAAAACCACCCATAGGTAGAAGTGGACCAGCTAAGTCATTCTGTATGGGCATAAATTGCTTCCATTGCGGAAAAGAGGACCACTTTGCCTCTAACTGTACACAGCTGTGTACTGACAAGAAAAAATCAATGCCAAAGTATTGTCTTAATGTGATGGAAATGAAAGAAGATGATGTGGCCAAATATCAGGAAGAAATGCTTTCTGAAACATTACTGGAACCTGTGAAAGATGAGGAAGATGCCCCTCAAGATGAGAGTGACAAAGAGGAAATCAGTGATGGTGGATCTATCACCAAGGACTTCTTTGGAAACCTTGAAGAGGGAAGTGATGTGGATGAAGACAACGAGCTGGTTGCTGACCTAGGGATAATGCAGTATGAGGAACAATCCTTAGGAGAACAGAGCTTATATTACTCAATGATGCAGATTGAGCTCAATGGAAGGGACCACTCCTAACCGAAGGCTATTGACTTAGTATCATTAGAGAGACATCCTGTCAAAGTACAACTCCAGTAACTCTGGAGTTGAGTGCAAACCAACTCTGGAGTAATCTCACCATTCTGCTATATCTTCCTTATTCGGACCATCTTAGATCTATTTTGTCATAGTATCCTCTTGTGTATATAGCGTGGTGGCGTTCCTACACCTTCTGGCCTCATGTTACTGTGCCCTTTCAGTTTTCCAGATATGGAACACCTAGTTTCACCTACTCCACTTCAGAGTTGTCCTAAGTTATGCGTGCGCATGTCTTTGTAGTTTTTAAACCTTTGAACTCCCATTTCTCACCTCAGTTTGTGTTCTACCTTGGTAGCACATTCTGAGGTGAGACTCTCTTATTATTGTTATCTTAGACTTGTATTTACCTTACTTTAGTTAGGCATTTCTGCCACTACCTTAATTTTGACAGGTTGTGAGCCCTGCTAGTACACACTAGCAAACTGACTCTCGCCTTGCACAAACTCCACCCACACAGTGTACCTGCATCCATCACTCCAAAGAAACTCCAACACGCCTTCCAAAACTTCCTCTGTTACTGAGTGCCTTATCTTGCTCAGACCAAGCAACTTTCAAGTATGGAAGCTCCACATCTCAGCAAAGCTCTGATGCGAAAAAGTCCTTGGTGTTGTTCTCAGCACAAACATTTGCCCCACCTTATCCGTCAGCATCTCCACTCTGGGGACCCCCTGAAAGCACTCCTTCTATCTCCACCACTACAAGCACTGTGGATGATGTACAGAAATGGGTGGAGCAGGATGAAAAAGCTCACGGCATTATCCAAGATCACATCTCTAATGCCATTCTCCTTAAAACAGCTCACCACACCAGCTCCAAGGACCTGTATGACGCCCTCCTTGGACTCTATCAATAGTCCAACCTCCTCTCTGTGTACTACTCCTACTGCCAACTCTTTGTGGCACAATGGAATGGCAACTCCGATCTCTCAGAACACATTGTCTCCATCTGGTCACTTGAAGCATGCTTGGTGGGGATGAAGTACATGGTAGATTCCAAAATCCTTACATTCATCCTTCTCCACTCACTTCTGAAAACTCCGGAATGGAGTACATTCATATCGTCCATAATCAATACAATGGAAGAGAGCAAATTCACCTTTGACACTATCAAAGTCTGGATCCTCTCTGAAGACACACAACAAAAACTCTCCACCAAGACCAACTCCATATATTCTGCAAGCACCCAAAAGGAGCAGAGGAAGAAGAGTAAGAAGTGGTGTGAGCATCACAAGTCAGGAGACCACAACACAGATGAATGCTGGGACAGAGAATTGTGGTCAACAGAGTTAAAGGACAAGTACAGAAAGGACAAGACAAATGTAGCAGAGGATAGACCCACTCCATGATCGGACCTGCTGGACCATACGAATGTACTTAATGAACACATAGATTGGGCTTTATACACTAGCACCCAAGCATATATATCATCCGATCCCAACACCGCATCAAAATCCGCAATCATTATTGACTCCGGAGCCACATCGCACATGGTCCCACACTGACGATGGTTCTCCACATACTCCACACTCTCCTCTCCACACTCAGTACAGTTCAGAGACAACTCCGTAGTCCACACAACTAGAATAGGAATGGTTACCCTATATTCCACAGTAAAAGGACATCACTACAAAATCTTGCTCAGTAACATGCTCCACATTCTGGAACTCACTCTCTCCTTGATCTCCATACCAAAACTGTCCAAATTAGGTTTCACCACATCTTTCCCCAGAAAGTCTGACTTCTGCTCTGTTTAATGGAGGCAAAACACAATTCTCACTGGACGCCGTGTTAACAGACTGTACCATGCAATTGCAACTCCGATATCTATTCCGGAATCCAGTCTAATCTCCGTCGACATAAACACCCTACATTGACAACTCAGTCACATCTCCATACCACGTATCCAGACCATGATCCTAAAAGGACATCTCTGTGGCATCGATGGAGCCACCAGAACAGTCAAGTTCTGTGAGTCTTGCACAATGGGTAAAATGAAGAAATTACCTTTTAAGCCATGTGAGGAAGTGTGCACTACCTCACCACTGCAAATGGTTCACACAGATGTTGGAGGTCCAATAACTCCGTAGTCAAGGGAAGGATACCAGTACTAGCTACTCATTGTTGATGATTTCACCCACTTCCCATGGATCTACTTCCTAAAACACAAAAGTGAAGTCCATGAAACCTACCTCTGCTGGAAGTCTGATTCCCAAAATTTCTTCCGCACAGAGATCAGCTTGGAACAATTCTCAGAGCTGCATGTCCAATTTATCCAGAGTGACAGGGGGTGTTATGCAAGTTGTACCACTTGAGCAGAGTGGACAATATGAACCTTGATTGGGGAGGACACTCATGAAGAGGTATGACAACATCTCAAAGAAGGTGACTAGAGTGACAAGGAGTTTATGAGGAGTAGCTCATAAACAACACTGAGAGACAAAGAGGTCAATGAGGAGAGACTTGAAGACAAACACAGAGAGTTGAAGAGAGTTGCTCGACAACAATGCAGAGGTTCAAGGAGTCAATGAGAGGGAACTTGATGACAATGAAGTGATGCTTGACAACAAAGTCTCAAGCAAGGAGTGACTCAAGTGAAACGAGGTGTATTGTGAAGAATACAGAAAAACAAGAGTAAGGAACTAGAGTATATGACAGCCAGGTATATATGTATAGTGATACTGCAGTCTGGCCCAAAAGCCCTGAGTCAGTGAAGCTGAGCCCCCAAAAGCCTAGCCGGGTCAGGCTGTGTTAGAGGCCTGTTGCAACTTGGAGCCCGGCTTGATGTTTTGAGAAGCCATGAGCTCAGCCAAGCCAGGCCCCAGAAGCCTGAGAAATCATGCCATTCCTCATGCTGGAAGGAGCCGTTAACTATAAATGGTATGTAAGCGTGAAAACTTATTCTTGTTTCATCACTTCTACTAATCAGATTCAATCACTTATTTGCTGTTATTAAATAGCTATGCCCGACACCGAAGAACAGCTGTGCCACCCTAAATATAACACCACAACATCTATACATGTAACATGTGCTGATAATGCCATCAAATTAGAACTTTCTTCCCACCGGAGAGCTTATGTGGCATGCAATGCATCACTTGTGCCAGGTGGACCTGGTGAGTCTGGTGAGGCAGGCACAAAACAGACTTGCAGAGTTTAAGATTCTACCTCACTCTCTGCAGAGTCTGAAGCTGAGGGTCCTTCGAAAAAGAAAAACCTGAAAGGTATGGCTTGAATAAATCCAGTGTTGACTGATACTTTATGATGGATTTTTAGGGTGTCAGATGGACCATACACAAGCCAATGGGTCCACCATCGATGGGCCCCCTACCAGACCCAACCACCCAGTCCAGGAGCCTGTCAAGGACATTGAAATTATTGATATCGATGAGCCAATCAAGCTGAGATGGGCTGAGCACACTCAAGACATTGATGCACACTTCTCTGCTCCATATCCAAACTCAAGTGGGAAGAAGGTTTGGGATTATAATACTTGCAGGTGCATTACCTTCTCTTTGAATTGTATAATCTTCATTTACCATACTAGCAAACAACTCAAGAGATGTGTTACTATTGTCGACCAAGCAACCACATTACAATGTCACCAGCAATCAGTGCACAGCAAATTGTATCGCACGTGGGCTGCCAACAATGGGTTTACATCAATGTTACCCATGGACACCAAATACTGCCGAGATGAAGAAGTTCGTCAGTGCAATGCCTTGTCTGTCTCCAGGCAGCCTTCCCTCAACAGCCATCTCATGCCAGCAGATACAATTATTCAATATTCAGATTCAGCATTTTGCAATGCTGCTATCTAGTAGCTTGTTGCAATGGACCAGGTGCACAATACTATCTTGTAAATTAAACATGCTAACAAACAAGACTACAAGCCAATCCAGTGTATGGAACATCCAATATTCCAACAACTCCTTGATATTGTCTCTCGTGCTCCAAACAAGATTAAGGTTCCCGGCTGCACTGCAATGCATGAACTCATCATCAAGAAATTCAAGGTTGACTTCCTCATGCTCAAAAAAAAACTATCGGTAAGTATGCATACACTTATGTGAAGCTCAACTAACACAGTATAATAGAACCAGAATACCCAAGGACACATGAATCTCACCTGTGATACATGGCAGACATCAAACTGTGATGGCTACTTTGCCGTCACTATATCATGGATTGAAGAGAATGTACCCTATATGTGGGGTCTTCAAATAGGACTTATTGCGTTCATCCAACTCAGCAATGCACATAATGGGTTGTGTCTTGGGCAGGCTTTGTATAAAGCAGTCAGCTGCTTGGGCATAACACATAGGGTGTATGATTTATCCATTCGCTTACACCTTCTCACTATCTCATTAGATTGGATATGTCACTTGCGACAATGCAAGCAACAACGACACCATGATGACTGAATTTGCATGTCTTCTAACATCCAAGACAGGCAAACCCTTTGATGGAGAAAAGCGGCGACTACAGTATATCAGTTTCACTTATAATGGCTAGTAACTAATTACAATTGCTGGTAATTAGTTGTATAGCACGTGTTGTCAATCTCACAACCCAGGCATTTCTTTCAATGTACAGCACATCAAGGCATTATGACCTCTCTTTGCCCAACACTGATATTGTTGTCTCGGGTGACAGTGGTATTTGTGATCCAATTGGCCTTATTCGGGCCATCTCTGTCAAGGTAGGCAAATTTGATCAGAGCTACCAAAGCATTTTGAGTTACACCAGATAGGCTTGCTCATTGGCACAGTGTAAAATGCTATTTAAGACAGTTCAAACACACTCCCCACCTCTACAACTCCTCCTCAATATGAAAGTCCAATGGTCCTTGACCTTTGCCATGCTCAGCCATGCACTTGAGCTCAAGGAGGATGTTAATATGTTCATTGAATGGCTCACCTTCAAAGACTGTGGGAATGACTCAGAGAAACACCTCAAGGTCTTGGATCTCCAGCTGTCAGAAGAGGAGTGGGACCAAGTCCGTCTCCTTCTAACACTTCTTGTGGTATGTCACTCTTTTATTTCCTTTGTTATAGGTGCCCATGTACTCAACATGACATTAGTTTGCAGAGAACACTCAACATGCATTCTCAACAGAACAGGGACCAACATTACATGTAGCACTCCCAGCTCTTGAAGTGTTACATAAAGCATGGTCAGCATGCATGAAGAGCAAGAAATTCACAAGATTCAGTGCTGCACTTGAAGCCAGGGTGAAAAAGCTAACATGCTACTATGAGCATACAGTGATGTCAGATGTATATATCAGCCCGGCTCAAAGTTGGAGTGGATTTGCACCACATGACACACTGAGCATGTTGCACCGCACCGCACCCCCTCTTTAGTCCAAATATGGTAGCTTATGTAATGATTGTGTGCGCATCCAAAATTCATGTTTTTATCTGTACGAGATCCATTACTCTTGATCATGGCTCATCAGACACTACATGAGCAGTACCTTGCTATGTATCTGGTCTATATGGCTATCCAAACTCTCATGCAACCTGAAATCTCACCTGAAGAGGCTACACAGCTCTTTCATCTTGATATCAGCACTATTCTTGCTATTTATCAAACATGCTATCTTCAGAGGCGATCCACTGTTCCAAAAGTTGACTCACTGCATATTGCATGGCAGTATGCTCAAAATGAAGCTGATCATCATCGATTCACCAATATGCTCCATATCTCTCCCACTGTCTTTGAAATCTTGCTTGACCTCATTCAAGAACACCCTATCTTTTACAACAACTCAAACAATAGGCAAACTCCTGTTCAAAAGCAACTTGCAGTTACCCTCTATCATATGGGATGCTATGGAAATAGGGCCTCCTTGGAGGATATTTCCTGGATTGCTGGTATATTGGAAGGTTCAGTAGAGCTGTTTACAGAGAGGTGCTTTGAAGCAATTGAGTCCCTCCATGACATCTTTGTCCGGTTGCCTACCACTAAAGAAAAGGAGGCAGAGAAACATTGGATTGATGATCAGATTGGATTTCAGGGAAGCTGGCAAGATGGCTGGGTAATGTATGATGGAACTATTGTGGTGCTCTTCACAAAGCCTGGTCTAAATGGAGATGTCTATTTTACCCGCAAATCAAACTATGGTCTTAACCTGCAGGTATGTATAAAGTCTTTTATTTTCTACATGCTAATAATTGATAGGTTGGGAATCTACCTTCTAACCTTAGAATTGTGGACTATGCCCATGGTCTAACAGGTTCAGCTCATGATGCATGTACATTTGAGCATACAGCTGCTGTAAAGCATACTGAATGGTTTTTTGGAGGAGATGAATTTGCCTGGGTAGACTCTGCTTATCCAGTGACTCTTCATACAATTCCAGTTCACAAATGACCAGCATCTCTTCCTCCTGAAAATATCCTTTTTGATGGTGCTGTGGCAAATCTTCAAGTTTGTTCTAAACATTACATGGGTGCTTTGAAAGGTCACTGGCAATGTCTACAAGGACTTCATGTTAACATTAACTCAAAGTGACAACATCGAGCTGCATGCAGATGGATCACAATAGCCATCATTCTGCATAATCTGGTGATTGATATAGAAGGTACAGCACAAGGAGCCCATTTTTCATCACTTCACATTTCAGTTGAGGAAGAGGAGGATTGGAGAGTACATGATGTACCTTTGGAAGCAGATATTCCAACAGGAGAGATGAAAAGGCAAAAATTGGTAGCAGAACTTTTGACTTTCAAACAATTGTAAAAAAATTGATATATGTAAGTGAAACTATTCATCAGCCATTGGTAAGAAAGAATCAGAGCAGCTACGCTTTAGAGGTTGTGCTGATAACCCATGAACCTTCTCCCGATTCTCCTCTATAGTCCAAATACCAGTCTGAAACTCCTAAAGCAACATCTGGCACTCCTGAAGAACCCTTTCCTGCTCTGCACATGTTTGAATAGCATCTAAATTAGCCCTAGGGTACACAAGTTAGTATAAAATAATCAAGAACAAACACATTTACTTTTGCAAATCCATTAGAGTATCTTCAAAGCTACGCTTCTTTGGAAACTTGGAGATATGATCTTTTGCTTTTTCAACACTCACAGAGAGGGAGGTGGAAAGAGAGGATGGTTTGGGACCACATTTCATTGCAGGAGTCGTGGATGAAAGAGTAGAAGATGAAGGAGAGATGTTCTCCTTACCTTTCTCCTGGGTATTGTCCAATAGCAGAAGATCACCATCTTCACAATCCCAGAGAGGGGACTCTCTAAGCTGGTGACAAGAGACTTCAGCCTGAAGAATGTCATGAAGACTACCCATCTGTGATTCCTGCTCAGAGGTGAGGTGAGGAGGATCAGTAACCTCAGCTTCATCATCACTAGGTGGCTGAATATGAATCGTCCTCTTTCCATAGGGGCCCACACCAGTTATAATGGCAATAGGAGTCACATTTGGGCAAGATGAGAAAATGTGATGAAGAGTTGGAAAGAATGGAAAGGCATGAACAATCTCATCTATGCAAAATTAGCAATATCTTGAAAAAAATATCAGTACATACTGCAAATTGATCATACTTCATCTGTTGTGGTACTATCAGGACCATCAGCTACAACATAGCAGGTGAAAAACTCTTCAGAGATTTCCTCAGAGTCACCTGTAGATGACTTGACACCTTCATCTGTGGTCTGTAGGTGCTTTGCATGCTCTCGGTACTTATTTAAAAGACTACAAAATATTAGCACTGTATATTGATTGAATTTGGCCACATACCCTTCATATTTTTGCTTGATGTGATCACCAGCAGCAATAGAGTTGATGCTATGGTGCTCCAGAAGGACAGCAGCAGCCATCCTTTGATATACAGTGACCTTGCTGTCATCACTGGTTTTCTAGGTGCTCAAACTGTGTGAGGGAACTTAGGGTTTAATCTAGATAGTATGGAATGCATCTCACCTTTTTTGCGCTTGCCCAGAAGCACAATCTGGTTCTCAGTACGCTCTAACTCCTTGAGAAGGTTCCATATCAAATCATCAGTCCAGATCACCTCTGGGATGGGCACTGGGGGCAGCTTCTTGCTGTGAGCTATCCTCTTTGACTTATGACTTGATTCAGAGAGATAGTGAGGGTGGATACCATGAACATGGACTTGAAAGGTCTGATGATTGCAGCGCGTGCACATTCACGCATTTCAAATACTTAATAGAATTACATAATACAAACTAGGGGGTCTGGTGCGGTGTGGTGCGAACCCCGTCAACTTTGAGAAGCACTATCATAGCAAAGAGTAAGTGGGCCTGCAATATATTCCAAGTCTATTTAATGACTATCTATGTCCTCTAGTTCTTGATCCTCATCAAAAACTCAACTACATCCATGGTAACTAGGGTGAACAGCTTGTGAACAAAGCAATGAACCATGCTGAATTAATTGTAAGTTATCTTTTTCTTCACCTTTGTTTCTTATGAACTAACAAATCTAACAAGTACAAGGAACGCTACTATGAGATGTATGGCTCTGATGCCAATGCCCCACAGCGTACAGATAACAAACCTTGCATCACAACACAGAACCCCAAGCTTAATGCCCTGTTGGGGTCATTTATTGACAATGAGAGCAGCAGCGAGGACGAGGACGTGATCCACTGGAGCTTCTGACACATCCATGGCTGCAAGGTTTCCATGACTACCTCAATGTCTGGGAACATATTGGCAATACCACCATTATCCAATGGTGGGGGATGCAATCTACATGATACCCAGTTTGGGGATCCCTGACATGGGATTTCCTCTCAATTATGGCCAGTTCTGTATCATCAGAATGTGTCTTTTCTTCTGTAGGGATAACCATCACTAAGTGCTACAACCATCTCAAGGTCAACATTGTGGAAGCACTTCAATTCTTGAAGTGTAACACACGGTTGAATATCCTGATTTGAGAGGATCTCTCACTTGCTACTAAAGTACTGGACAAGCACAAATCTGATGATGATGATGGAGAGACCAAGGATGAGTGGGAGGCAAGTAGTATTCTCAATACCAACAAGTAGTAGATACTACATCAGACTAATACTAAGCTGCGGCTTGAGCCCAAGCTTGGGCTTTGAAGCCGGGCCAAGCTATGGTTCAGAGCTTTAAGAGCTTAGAGCCCGCCCATGACTTTGCAAAGCTACTAGCCCCTAAAGCCGAGCCCAAGCTAGAGATTTTGGGCCAGGCCGGTGTAGGAGCTAGATGTTCTCTATGTTTGTAGAGGATGTTATATAGATATTCTAGATATTGTCATCTGTCGCCCAAGACTTTCGCTCGTATCTGGTGTCTATCCGTGTCTATCCAGATGGAGTCCAGTTTGGATTGTTGGTATCCAGATAGTCTGCACAGTCCAATGAAGTATCCAGATCGGACATTTTTATTCATCATTTATCTCTCATTTTCTGATATTTTGTCGTTCTGTCATACTTATCTTCTCCTGTTTTGATTCTGTTTCATCGTCTGGGTTATTGATGCTGCAGAAAGGTGTCTCTGTTTCAGATCATTCTACTTTGACATACTTTGATAGTCCTGGGAAATACCCAGACTATAAAGTCTTGTACCTTGTGATTGCAATCTATCTCTGGATCTCTCTCTGACTGGCAGTTCTATTCAAAAGTTCTGTCTTCTGTCTTATCATTGTTGTCTCTCTCTGTCTTTGTCTATCCGGTTTCATCTGACTGGACTCGTCGTCTCTACTTGTTCTCAGACCGGTTTTTACATCAGATTGTCATCTCTAGATGCTGAGTGTTGTTGAGCTACCCCTTCACATTACAGAACATATCTATGAACCCCTTTGAACGAGTCTATCTCACACTCCACACTTAACATCTACTTTACAACTGGAGCCCACTGCAAGGGGTTCATCTTGGTCTGTGAGAAGGTTGCTCTGACCCACACCTCAGTGCATCAAGCTTGAAGCTTATCACCTTTGCATCAGTTGTGCCTTGACACCATCCAGAATATCGTCCATTCTGGATGGACTCATAACCTTTACTACTTGTTCTTCCACACCAATTCCACATTCCCTTGACATTGATAGTGTTTAGCTTTCTCCTTTGACTCCACTTGAATCTTCATTTGTCCAATCCGAGCCTCCAAGCTGTTCCTCTTCACCTTCCAACCAATTCCTACTTAAATCTACTGAATATCCTGATACTTCTCTTATCACACCTCTTCCCTTTCTCGAAACCTCATATCTACCTCTCACAGCTTTTCACATTCTGACTTTCTTACTGACTTTCAATCCAGTTTCTTATCCACTCAATCTGGTTGTACTTCCTGTTCATTTACCCACTTACTCTCTACAGATAACTCCGATTACTCTAGTTCAAAACACAGCACCAATGGCACAACAACAGTTCTATATGCCTCTTTGTGGCACTCCCAACACTCCCAAATTTGATGGCAAGACACTGTCCCAACTTGTTACCTAGAGGATATCAACTTCTTAGGAGTTCATGGTAACCTCAATGCTGCTGGAAAGATTAAAGCTACAATCCGGTATGCGGATTTAGATGAAGCCGAGGTTTGGTAGACACTTCCAGAGTCTACTGACGTTCCGGTGAATTGGAAAGATTTCTGTGCCACTGTCAAGTGATTGTATCCAGGATGTAAAGGTATTGACTGGTATTGTGTTAAGTCCGGTTCTCCGGTGCTCCGGAGTAAGTCCTAAGGGGGCAGGAGTTCGGAGTTGGCGGGCCTTGGCGCAGGGCTTATGTGTCGTGCCCTTGCGTAGGTTCGGGCCCTTAGGAGTTTGGAGGTGGAGTGGAGGAGTTAGGAGGTGGAGTTGAGGAGTTAGGAGTTGAGCTAAGGAGTTGAGGACTTGGTGGAACACGGGAGGACTAGTTCGATATTCTGACTAAAGTACATCAGAGATTATCTACAAGTTTATATAGTGCGGAGATGCACCGGAATTACTACAGATTGATAATGTTAAACCTGGTTCCTCCGGACAAGTCCGACGAGGTCCGGAGTGCACGTGAGGGAGAACGGGCCAGAGTTGGCGAGGACTTGGAGTAGGACTTGTGTGTCACTCCCTTGTACTCGCATCCTCGGAGATCAGAGGGGTCGGAGATGGATCAGATGGGGGTCGGAGTTGTCGGAAGGAGATTAAGTTAATATTCTAACTGAGGTATGTACAGAGTAGACTACGAGTTTATATACTACGGAGTTGCATCGGATTTGTAATGGAGTACATCGTAATGAACTACGGATGAGTAAGGCGGAACGATCTATGAGTAAGATGGAGTTCGGGAAAACATATACCAGAGCTGTGCACCGGCCACAAGGATAACCGGAGCGGTGCGCAGGAGTCTAATCGGGATGACTAATACTAAGTAAGGAAACGGAGAGAACAACGGAGAACATAAAGGAAAATGTCACGTGGTCTGGGAGTCAGGCGATGCGTATTTGTGGAGATCGCATCGGAGTTGGCAGGAGTTGGCGCAGGAGTTCCGGAGGAGTTCCGGAGTTGTACTTAGCGAAAATATGGGATATGACAGATAAGATGGAACGTTACATGAGTAAGACGGGAAAACAGAAGACCGAATACCGGAGCTGTGCACGGGGTATACAGATAGCCGGAGTGGTGGGGAGTCTGGTTACATAATCTAATCTAGACTAAATGAGGTAATGTCACGCGCTCTGAAAGTCAGGTGATGCGAATCTAAGGAGATCGCACTGGAGTTGGTCTGGAGTTGACCGGAGTTGACTGGAGTTGGAACGGTATATGACATATTGCTATACTGATCTTCAGTATCTAGTCAATGATTATCAAAAGAAGCAAATGCGTAACCAGGATGATCTTGGCGAATATAGCTGGAAGTTCCAGAAGGTAGCTGCTGGTTGCATCAATAACTGGAAGCTATTGTCTCTAGACCGGGATGCGTACTTCCTTCTGGGGTTTCCAACCTTGCTTCAGGAACGGATCCACCATCGGTTATCCATCATTAAACCAGACCTTCATCCAGATGATCCATATCCAATTGAGTATGTTGTTGCTGCCGTCAAATTCATTCTCTCTGGGTCTGCACTCGGGACTATTCTTGCTTCTACTGCTGCACCTACTGCCACATTGTCATCCGTACCTCGTCCTCAGCTCATATTCCAGCCGACTCATGTACCCATGGTACCTCCGCCCATTTTGCAACCGACATACACATCCGGACCATCTATGAAAGTGGAATCTAACATGTCCACACGTCCGCCTGCAGTCTGCATGTTCTGCGCAGGTTCTGGACACTTCATGCATACCTGTCAGGTCTGTATGGAGTATATCAATACTAGCAAGGCTGTCTGTGGTAACGATGGCAGACTCTACATGCCGGATGGATCAGAGATCCCACATGTTCTGAATGGTCGTTGTATCAAGGATGCGATTGATCAGAGTCTCAGTCAATCTTTACAGGCTGCCTCTTTAACTAATCCGGTTATGCATATTACCACCAGAATCCTGTCCTCGGCATATCTGGATACTCCGTCTATCCTTGACATAGATCCCTCCGTATTCATGACCACCAAAGAGGAGATGGAAAGTGATCGTACTCCTGTTGTTGCTGACCATGATTTTCAGCCATACTTAGCTCAGGCATGGGCTAACTTCCAGGCGGATAAGGCCAAAGACCTAAAGGGGAAATGTGTCTGCTTTGATAGAGTTCAGGTACCATCTTACAAGAGATCAGAGATCTGAGTGCCTACTGTCATGGAGGAAGTCTTATCTCTGGAATTACAGAATGCTTCGTCATCCTCTAGCACACCTCTGACTCATTCCACTCAGTCCACTTCTGCTCCGGCCAGACCATCCAAGCCTGTACCCCCTGTCATCAATCTAATAAGCACCATTCCAACTCATCTGCCTCAGACTATCAACTCTATTCCTACCTCACAATACAAGTACTTGTTCCCTCTCGAAGACAAATCTGCTCTCAAACGAGTACTTGAACATGTATTAGATCTGGAACTGCAAAATGTTTCATCACCCTCTAGCACACCTCCATCTCGTTCCATACAGTCCGCTTCTGCTTCTACCGGACCATCCATATCCGCACCTCCCATTGTGAATCTGATTAACGCCAATCTGACTTGTCCTACTCCAACTACTCACACCATACCCACCTTGCAACACAAATACTTGTTTCCTCTCGAAAATGATTCTGCTCCCAAGCAAGTACTTGAATGCATATTAGACACTAGCATTCCCATTCCAGTTAAGGACCTCTTCACCATCGCTCTGGATATCTAGAAACAGTTCCAAGATCTCATGACAGTGAAGTGTGTGTCAAACACATCTGCATCTATGCATTATACTCAAGTTAACGAGTTGGCTGATCGACATGCTGCACCATCTCTTGAGGAGTTTGCAGACCGCATTCTCTGGAATGATGATGGACTCATAGTCATGCATCATAACCTTCTCTTATGGGCTATCGAGGTCAAGATTGGAGGTAGTGATTGGAACATCATGTGTGTTTTAGATTCTGGTTCTGAGATTGTCACTATGGTAAAGCGAATCTGAGAAGACCTCAGTTTGCCAATCCAGTCAGATTATATTATACGCATGTCCACAGCCAATACAAGCATTGACACTATGGTTGAAGTACTAGAGAATCTCAGACTAGACTTCAGACAAGGCAAAGTCAAGTTACAGGTTCAGGTATTAGGATGTTCCAACTTTGACCTCTTGCTTGGTTGCCCATTCCATTGCCTCATGAATGCTCATACCGAAGATTTCCCTGATGGTTCACAGATTATCACACTCTACAATCCAAATTCCAGAATACAATATACTCTTCCTACTCATCCATGGTCCAAAGGATGTCCCCGTTGCCGTGATAAGAAACAGTGCAACAGTCATCAGTCTGTTGTTGAGATGGGCTTTTTAGACATCATGGATCTGGATATGTCAAGTCCCAGAGTATCCATCATATCTCTGCTGATTTCACCTTTACCTCTTTGTCTTCCACCTCTTTCTATCAGACCTATTCCACCCACTCCAGACTATCCTTTTCTGTCTTCCACTCAGCCTGTTTTCAGTCTAGACGCATTATCTGCTCTCACATTGGTTTATTTGTACAATTTTAAGTCTCATTCTTTAGTCTACAAGCTAATAGCCAAGGAAGTTTGTTCTGTTATTACTCCTACTAACGCAGAGTTCGGGATTATCTATCCTCTTCCAGACTATCCACTTTCTGGACTTAAACCATTACCTCCTTGGCCTCCTGATTTTATTCTAGAATTTCGCTTTCCACAAGTGTTCAATATCATAACCAATCGGTATAGTATCCGTCATGTCCAGATCTCTCCTTGCCATTCACAATCAAACGGAATGGTCAAACGGGGTCCATTTGATGTCCAGGAGTCCATCATCAAAAGTACCCTGGGGGGAGAGGTTCGCTGGTCACTTACAGCTCACTCTGTTTTCTGGGCAGAGCATTTGAAAAGATGGAGAGTATGAAGTCAAGGAAAACAAAAGAGTAGTCTTGTATGACTAGCTGTCAAAGTCTTACTCCGGAACTCTGGAGTTGAGTACAAACCAACTCCAGAGCGATCTCGTCATCCTGGTATATATTCCTCATCCGGACAAATCTCAGATCAATTTTGTCATAGTATCCTTGTGTGTATACAACGTGGTGGTGTTTCTACACCCTCCGTCCTCATGTTACTGTGCCCTTTCACTTTTCCAGATGCAGAATGCCTAGTTTCACCTAACTCCACTCCAGAGTTGTCCGGAGTTAAATGTGTGTGTATCTTTGTACCTTTTAAACCTTCGAACTTTCATTCCTCACCTCAGTTTGTGTCCTACCTTGGTAGCACATTCTGAGGTGAGGTTTCCTAATTGCTTGTTATCTTAGACCTGTATTTACCTTATCCTAGTTAGGCATTTCGGCCACTACCTTAGTTTTGACACTAGCTCGCAACAAAACAAATGACATCTTATGTTTAGAATTTCATCCCGGTTTTTGTCCGGAGATCTCTGTTTTTGTCTGGTGTCATTGATCATAACATCAGAACAGTCATAAAAACACAGAACACAAAACATCCAATGTTTCTATGATTAGGACAGTCATCTTTTTCTCTCTTATCCACTCCGAGCTCCAACTAATTACTTAGATATTTATTTGAATGCGTTGTTGAACAAATGCACATTTGATCTAGACTGACATTCCTCTTATCCATTTTGAATCCAGTTTTGGACATGCGATGTCCGGATAGGTGTAGACGTCTAGAAGTTGAACGAAGAACAAATGTTGAGTGGTAACTTGCAAATTCTGGTGTTGTTTTCTATTCTTTTCACTTCTTTTCATTAGCTTAATTTGTCTTTTCTTCTTACTTAGGGGTCACACAGATTTGGGCATGGACATATTCGGATTATAACATATACAACTATTGTGAATACAAAAGACTAGCTATGGTTGTGGACTATTTATGGGACCGCACAGCCTTTCAGATCTTGTCCATCTGATCCATCTGCCCTCCCAACTCCATTGCCAACTTCCCAAGGTCCACCATCTTCTTTTTCAGCATGACCTGCAATGTGAGGACCTTGCTCTCGAGCTTGTTGAGCACAGCCTTGATCCGATTGTTGGGTGAGGGGCGTCCCTGTGCCGGTCTGGTTGGTTTCTTCATGACAATCTCTATGACGTCGTCATCATCCTCTGGTGCATCTTCTTCCACCTCATCTGAGTTGTTGGTGAAGACGTTCTTCAGTAGGTTTGGAAATGGCTTTGGATGTGTATGTCCAGAAACTATGACTTCTATCAATCCAGTTAGTCTGTGTCTAAGTATCCTGCGGGTACACGCACTTGGGGCCTTGCCTTTGCCCTTGTCCACTGCCACCTCTTCTCCTGCCTTCTTCCCTGCCTTTCCGCGACCTTTCGACCGGTCATACTTCATCTTCTGCTGTGCACAAGGACCGCAGACCCAGTTGGCTGGACTGATACACACAATGTGTCTCTTCACACACTGGCCACACGGGGCCAGGCTTGAGATCAGCATGACGACAATCTTCTTTGTTGGGGGCGGAGCCTCCTTGTCCTTGTAGATGATTGGGCATGCTCACTAACACAACGTGTTAATAACAAGTTATACCCAATAACCCTTGAGATGTACCTTGTTCTGCGTTGCCCTTACCGTCCTATCCACTATGCTCACTTCTACTGGTTCCACTTCCAGTTCTAGACCTATTGACCAGTAGTCTAATGGGATAGGTTATGCTAATGGCTATGTCCCGCTGGGTGTGTAGTGATAGCGAAGGGATTGTTGAGTGTGAGACTCACTTGACTTGAGAGAGTGAAGCTCGGTAGGGTATTGGACTATAGTCCGGAGTGTTCAGATTGTAGTCCAGGTTGATGGAGTTGAACAATAGAGGGCTAAGCTGTATAGCCAAGAGCAGGAAAAGGGACTTGATTGATCTGTGATCTAATCAAGGTACAGGAGGATAATCTGTACATTATGTGCTATGCACTATTCTTTTTGATAGCCCTATCTAACTGATCTATTTATACAGTGACTCCAAAAACCCTTTCTATGTTTGTCTAAAATAGTGTGTGTGAAGTATACCACCAAAGTGTGTGGGAATTTCGCTTACCTTTGTTGGAGTTATAAATAGTACTTACTCTTGGCTACAAAATTGTTCTTTGGATCATGTGATTTGGTGTCAATATAACTCTGAAACTCCAGAGTCTCCAGTGCACCAACTCCGGAGCTATTTCACTCATCTATTCACTTAATCCATCTGGAGTTTAGTATGGTCTAGCATCATACTTGCAGTGTGGTGGCGTTCCTAACCCACCTGAGCACCACTCCTTGTCGTTTCCTTCTTCGGTGCACCTATTCTCACCTATTTCTAATCTGGAGTTAAGTTGCTGCCCCTATTTAGGTAAATTGAGTTGTGTCTTGCTCTCCTTGTAGAACTCTGAGTTTGGGCATTGCTGCCCCTATTTAGATAATCTCGACATTTGGCTCACAAGGTCTGGAGATATGACCAGTTTAAAATGGCAATATCATGGAAAGGGTTTTTTTACTTTTCTACTGATGGGTAGGATTGTAGTAAAATGTTAGGATACTTGTCTTTATTTGCTAGTACAAATAATGTCATACATGTAAATAGTATGTCTGAGTTTAAAAAGTTCATATACTTCTTGATTTCCAGCTATTATCATGGTTAGATCACTCTCTCTTACTCAACAAAAAACTATCCTTTCTTTACTTGATGCTGGCAAGTCTAGTGAAGCTATTACCAGGAAGACTGGTGTCAGCCCTTCTACTATATCCAAACTTCACTCCAAAAGCATTCTACTCTTTCTGAAGCTTTTGGAGGTTGTCTTTCTAAGCTTTCCTCCTCTGATATTTGATATGTTCAACGTTTGATCACCTCTGGAAAAGCTGAAAATGCTGTCCAAGTGACCAAAGCTCTTGCCAATATCATTAATAAGCCTCTCTTTGCCAATACTGTTTGCCTTTGCTTGAAGAAAGCTGGTATGAAAGCTGTAGTCAAGTCCAAACACCATATTCTATCTACTAGACATTGCAAAGCTTATCTTGACTTTGCATATGCTCACAAGGATTAGACTATAGATGACTGGAAGAAGGTAATATGGTCTGATAAGACTAAAATCAATCATCTAGGGTCATATGGACATAAGTGGGCATGGAAAAGGACAGGTGAGGGGCTTAGTGATAGACTAGTGGAAGTAACACTCAAGTTTGGAGGAGAATCTCTTATGATGTGGGGCTGTATGACTTGGGAGAAGGTTGGATTTGCTACCAAGATTGATGGTAGGATGGATGGGGATCTCTATCTGAAGATTTTGAAAGATGAGCTCCAGCAAACCTTAGAGCATTATGATTTCCATTCATCTGACATCATCTTTCAACAGGACAATGATCTCAAGTATATCTATAAGAAGGTCAAAAACTAGTTAGAAGAGTAAGAATTTAAGACTGTACAATCTCCTAACCTAAACTCTATTGAACATGCTTGGGGCTGGCTCAAAAGAAGGCTTGTAGAGTATGAAAACCCCCTAAAGGAATTTATGAATTATGGAATAGGGGTCAAGTAGAATAAAAGAAGATACCAGTTGAGAAGTGTTAGAAATTGATTGAGAGCATGTCTAGAAGGGTTAAGGCAGTGCTTAAAGCAAAAGGGGGATATACCAAGTACTAATAATACCCAAATACCCTTTTCAATTCAAAAGTGAAAAAACCCTTTCCATGATATTGCCATTTTAAACTAGCCATATATCTGGACCCTGTGAGCCAAATCACATGATCCTGAGAGCCATTTTGTAGCCAAGAGTAAGTACTATTTATAACTCCACCAAATGTAAGCGAAATTCCCACACACTTTGGTGGTATACTTCCCACACTCCATTTTAGACAAACATGGAAAGGGTTTTTGGAGTCACTGTATATGTATTTGTCATAAAAACATAAGGTAATGTGTAATCATTATGTAAAAGTTTCCACACTACCATATTTCTAATGATTAGTGTCAATAAATTACTATTTACTATCAATTGGACTATTCTGTTCCTTAAATAAACAGTTCTAGTGTTTTAGTCATACTTCTAGACATCAATGCATTTACTATAATTTAATATAAAACTAATTTGAATTATTGTAATCCATATAGAATCATTTATCCACAATATCTATTGTTAATTGTATTGGAATGTATATTTATATCATATGAGTCTTGTAGCTATAGAATATTTTTAATATGTCCAAATTATATGTATATAATATCATCCTATATACTGTATACATAAACTACTAGAGTCGGTAATATGTACTCATATTACAATGTCAAATATTGATGTGGCATATGAAGTACTGTATATATACTACATGTGGGAATATTACTTAGCTTGAGTGGAAAAAAAATATAGAACTTGCTTTAGCTACAAATCTATCTCTTAGTCACATGATTTGATCTAAATGCAATTAGATATAGCCAAATGAAAATGTCAACTGCATTGTAATTATTTATTAAGACTAAGTATTATGAAAATTAAAACCTTGGATTTTTGATACATGAATAGATGTAGTAGTAGTAGTATAGTTGACATCAGAGGATAAGGCAACAGAGTTGATAGGATTTGTACACTCCAGGAATGAATCATTTAAAGCCACTATGTTCTCCCAAGAGTCAAAAACAATCTGCTTGCCATTAGAGAAATAGGCAACAGAGTTGACACCATCTGTATGCTCCTAGAATGGATCTACCATAGTCTCACCAGTGATTATATCCCAAACCCTAATGGTCCTGTCTCAAGACCTAGAGACAATCTGCTTGCCATTAAGAGAATAGGCAATAGATAAGACAGATACTATGTGCCTCTAGAATGAACCTGTCACAGTCTCACTAGTGGTTATATCCCAAACCCTAATGGTCTTATCCTTTAAGCCAGAGACAGTCTGCTTGCCATCAGGGGAATAGGTAACACAGAAGACAGATTCTGTGTGTCTCTGGAATAGACCTGCCACAGTCTCACCAGTGGTTATATCCCAAACCCTAATGGTCTTATCCCAAGAGCTAGAGACAATCTGCTTGCCATCAGGAGAATAGGCAACAGAATTGACAGATTCTGTATGCCTCTGGAATGGACCTGCCACAGTCTCACCAGTGGGTATATCCCAACCCTAACGGTCTTGTCCAGAGAGCCAGAGATGATCTGTCTTCCATCAGGGGAATAGACAATAAACAAGACGGAATCTATGTATCCTTGCAGAATATGAACATCTGCTGGCCAGGTAGCTGGATGCCCAATATCATAGAGGCATACTTCTGAAGGTGCTTGGCCAAAAGCTTGTGTAGTGAAGAGCTAGTGGGTGTCTGAGGCATAGCTGAAAGATACAAATGAGGTGTGGAACCTCGTAGGATAGAGGCAAACACTTGAATAAATCTTGTTGCATCTGATACCAATGTAGAACATTCTTTATCCTGTTTCCCATCTTTATTAGTGCTATCCAATATCATCAAAATACAACTAACCTTTGTCCAAGTGATCAAGATAGTACAAGCTTGTATAGCAGAGAGTATGGGGTAATGTGGTGTGATATGAGAGAGGAGACTGATGGCTTCAACTCAATAGGAAAAGAACTCCTTGAAGAACCAAGTAACTTCACTCAACAGTTCTACTGTACAGGTCATATCTTTCAGATGCTCCATCTAGTATTGGCATGAGTAAGACAGATGGTAAGGAATGGCCTTTTTCACTCAACCATCCATCCCAGGGACATCAGAGCTACACTGTCAAGAGTCTTTCAGATCACAGATATTGAACCAGAGATTATCTCACATGCAACACACTAATGCTCAGCCAAGTGCCAAGGAGGGTAGGATGCAGATGAAGAAGCTTTCACTGCAAGTTTCATCAAGCAAGAAGTCACAGAATGAGGTATGAAGTGGATGAATTGGCCTAGCTTTGTCAAACACCCCATCCAGTAATGATCCCATTGGTTTGATGATATGGTGTACACCAAGGTGTCTATTTGAGTTGAAAATGGACAACAAGGAAATGAGAGAAAGTGGTTCTTGAAGCAAAAGCACAATAGCCACATTCTGAAAGGTTTCTCTTGTCTTGTTGGTCGTAAATAGTTGACCTAGTATGGTTAAGTACAACTCATCCAGAGGTCCGGCAGTCCTTCCGTTGTCTTCACACAAAAGTAATTCAACTTGGTCACAGGGGTCAGCTCCAACTTCATCCTCAATGAACTTGCATGCCGTGGCAGCCCACTGGAATAGATGTTGCGAACGAGAGACAAGAAGTCTACACCACTCCCCATAAGGATTTGGTCGTGCGAGTCCCTGGAAAGAGATCAGTGATAATCATTGCAAAGCGGGTTGCGACTGACAGAAACTGTTCGGCTTGGTATAATCGATGATGAAGCTACCGCACTCCGCTACCTGCCGGAGTAAAAGTGTGATGGACTCCTCGTGTTTCTTGATTTTCTTTAATGGATCAGCATCGTCAAGGAAAGTAAAGGTGTCTTTCATCGCGCCTGCCAAACGAATGATCCGCTCGTCACGATTCTTCTGGTTTATGAGCATGTGTGAATTAACATCCATGACCAGCGACATCGTGATTTGCATGGAATAGACGCACCTTATTTGCAGCCGATATGACAGACCAAGCGAGGGACGCATACAGGTGAATCTACCAGTTTCAGAAGGTGAGCGAGCGAAGAGAGAGGATGAACACCAGTTACCGCTGAAATAACCGTTTAAACAGCTCCGATCTCTTCAGGAAGACGCCCCATGTGGTCTCAAACGTCTGCACCTCTGCGACGGCGCTTGTGCCAACACTGACCATCGATACGTGACCAACAGCCTCCGGTGATGGGGCAAGTGCGGTTATCGCTTTTGTCGCCCGGTCGACGGTGGCGGTAGCTTGGAGCTTATCTGCAGTAGGTGCGCCAAGTGGTTGAACAGCAAACATAAACTTGATTGTAAGATCGGATCCGTCAGAGGTATCCTTGCGAAGACGTTCTTCAAACGCTGATCGCCAAAATCGCATCAGTAGAACATGCCCTACAAAGGTCATTCGTACCAACATTAATCTTTTCTTGTTATCTCCACGATCGTGTAGGAGAGGGTTCCAACGAGCTCGTCTTGCCGAAGACGATGCTTTTGGTAGACTTTTATGAACAAAGTAGACGCATCTGCGCCGTCACTGGCATCGTTAAGCCCACTAACACGAAGGAAAGAAGATGGAACGAACAAAAAGAACTCGTTATCCCAACGAACACCTTCCTTCTTTTCATCTCCTGTGGGGTCTTGTGCATGGTGTCTCCGATAGAAAACTGGACATAGAATTGCTTTGAAAGTATTTTGTGCCTCGCTTGAGTACGCAGTTCGATTTCTAGGGAAAAGCCAAGTCGTACACAACAAGGATTGTAGCGTTGAATCGCACCTTTGATGGTAACCGTTGAATCGGTCCTTGACCACATTCAGTACATTCCCAATCAGACAATGGATGCAGTACATACATGATAAGGCCAATTCTTGAGCTGGATTGAGTTGTTTGGGGGGTTGTGAGGAAATCGATAGAAGAGAGAGCCGAATAGGCGACACGCGACTCAAAACCCTACACTCAGCGAGGCAAATCTCACCACATGTCGGTGCTGCTACTCCATCCCTGCTTACGATATCACTTTAGGTTGAGATGCTGAGCGAGTCAGACGATCGTTCTCGTACCACTTTGTTGTCGTCAACATTGTGGAAGATTGAAGACTCGTGTGGTCTCTTGGCGAGATGTTGACAATTATACTAGGTGTTTCTCATCACCCGATGATCATCCCGAAAGCGGGCGACAAAAGCGAATCCCTGCATATGGACTAAGTCGAGGCTGACTCTCGTTGACGGACCCGCTGACCATTTCGGATGAGCGGCATTTTTCAATCGAGTCCGCCAAAATCAGACTGACGCCAGAGATGCGAGACAAGGTGCAAACGACTGGAACACAAATACCAGCTCAAAAGGTCTGAATTGGCAGTCCTGATGCTCAGGGCAGTGCATACTTTACAGCCGTTACGGTCAATAACAACGACGGGCGAATATTTGAATATGCTCTGAATGCGGCGACGGCATCCGAGAGGAGTATCTGCAACAGCTTTTGTTCCACTTCAGGTAATCTACTATCTTCGTCATCCAGTTCTAACAACGAGAATAACTCGTCACCTTCTCCCTCCAGCGTCGCCAGACGGCGGTTTCATTCGGAATAGTAGCCGTGAGCATTCGGTGGTATAAAGGGGGGGAAGCCAAGCGGTGCGCGCCAGAGAAAAGCAAAAGACAAACAAACACCGACATCGTTGTCCGGGTTTCAACGATAAATTTCCGTACCCTAGGCTCCCCTAATTTACTAAACAGAAGCTCGGCTTGAAGTCGCTCCTTGCTAAACGACACGAGAATATAATTGTACCCCCAGGATACGCAGAGGGAAATGATGAA
>JBBPUC010000137.1:0-42598 GCA_038094375.1 Tubosaeta aff. heterosetosa | reverse complement strand
TACGTGTACACTGGGTCTGATAGCCACGCCGTCAAATGAATTTGGCGCAGACGACTGGCCGGCAGACAAACGTGGCCACTAAATTTGGTATGGATCGATTGCCAAGGAATCTGAGCATTGAGTACGCACGTTCATGTCGAGCGCATCTCGACGGTATGTAGTGGTCGCATCGTAGTACGGGGCCCTCGCTTACCATTATCTTCTGTCGTTGCTGATAACTTGTTGGTCGGATCTGGATCTGTTGGTTAGTACGTTGAATCTAGAAAGTTGGTCAGACGCACTGCGATCAACATGTGGCAGCCTCAGCATAACTCTCCGTTGCCTCGTTCCGGTTGCCAGCTTCCAAGGTTTCTCGTGCGTGAGCGAGCCGAGCATTGGCACCACATTGTTAGGGTCCTACTAGCCTCCGAATATGACCGACCACCCGTCGCGAAGTTTGGAACCCGTGGGTCGTGCTTCAACCGCTCTGCAGACCACTAGCATCGTGCATGTTCATCAAACCGGCCAGGACTCCTCGCTGTTTTGTCCCGGATCCAGTTCGACAACTTGCCGAGATCTTCCCTGATTCGAATTCCTCAGAACGACTACGGTGGCCCTTCAATGGCAGCTTGACACGTTCATGTTTGAAATCTCGGAATACAACTACGACAGTCGGTTATGTGTAACACGCGACAACCCCACTCAGTGCGGCAGGTCTTTCTACCGAAAGTTGTTGTTGGCCGCGAGTGATGTTCTTGCCCGTAACATCATTGAACTAGCCGTCGATAGCGTGGACTACCTCGATCCAGACCTATCACCTTCAAAAGACGTCCTTCGGAACGATGTGTTCCTACGCTGTCATATATCACAGGCCAAGAGCAAAATAATGAACGAGGTAGAGTCCAGTAAGCGATATCCTACCCCGAGTTTTCCAAAACCAAAGTCAACGACAGCCCGTCCGACTGTTGCGAAGGTCGCGCGAAACGTTACCTGTCCAACAAATGCACGTCAAAGCGCATGTCGTTGGACCCGTCCATGCCCCGCACGAACGGCACGTCTATCTTACTTCAAACACTGCCACGCCCTTGTCGTCGTCCTGACCGTCGCTCTCGACGGGAGCCACGGTCAGAAATTGGTTCTCATCGAGCTTGTTCTCAGTCAGCGTTGTAATGCGGACTTGCATCCGCCGCCCTCGGTCGCCGCTGAGGCTCGTCTCTGTCGACGTTAGCCGCACTCTCGCCTGCTTTGCCCGATTGGCCAACTCGACGCGGATGATGACCATGTAAAACGTGATGGAGATGATGGGGGTGACCTGACAGTCAACAAAGACGCGTCTCAGCACGATCGTGTTTCATCCTCGGGCAAAGAAAAAAGTTGGCTGACCATGGGCAGCACCACGTAAAGAAAGTTGGATCGACAGAGAAAACAGGTCAAGCCTACGACCAGGGTCAGTGAGTAAATTACGCCAGCGTCGAGGATGATGTGTAACATGGTCCGTAGCTGCGACTGTCCAGGACCATAGAATTTGGTTGCCTTTTGATCGACCCACCAGATGCGACCAGCTAGTAAAGCTGGTACCAGCTGAGCGGCGAGCTAGGTCTGTGAAAACGCGACGTACCGGTCGTCAGTAGGTTGGTCACTAGTGCAGTTGCCCAAAACGGCGTGATCCATTGCGAGAGGCGTCCGCCAAACACCTCGTCTTGTGTCACCTGCGATGCCGTATAGGAAACCCCGGTGCCAGTCACTTGCGAAAGAGGCGGTTAATGTTTCCAGTCTACCCTGAACATTACAGCACACGTACCCCCAACACCGCACCAAAGCAGTAGAGGCATGATCATGATGCATTTCGATTGCCACACTGCATAACAACGGTAGAGCTGCCGACGACGTTAGCGCACGACGCCCGCATGAATGCCACAAACACGTACGACAACGCCATCGCCCAGGAGCGTCTGTGCGGAGAACACACAACTCATGGACAGAAGCGTCCATTGCGACACGTCGGAAAAGTAACCGATGGGTTCCCCTGGATAGGCATCCCGGTACAACAAAGCCCTCCATCACCCTTATGATATGGATCACAAGGTGCTATTTACCCCTGGTTAGCTCCAGTTCCGACGAAAGCGACGAGGTCGTGCTAAAGAGCAGTAACAGACACGCGACCGTCAATTCTTTGCAATTCACGCGGTGCGTCGTCCGCCGGGACAACAACATCGAGATGGTACCGCAACACATGAGGAACGAGAACCCTGACCACAGATGAATATGCTCATTTTTGTCGGATTCGGGACGACGCGATTTACCATCCAACGTGCCCTCCACGAGCACGGACAAAAGTTCTGCCTTGTCGAGAGAGAGGCCGTTCCCTTTCATATTCCAGGATGCCCACCGACAATGTGCGAGCCGAAGAAAGGAAGGATTGCGGGACACCAGAACGGACGCGAGCCAAAAAAAGGTGGGGGCCCATAACCCCGGTTGCGGAACGGTCTCGTCTATTCCCTCGACTTGATCGTCGGATGGCACTTGAAACTCGTTCCTTCAAACGGTACAAGTCCATGTCATACGGACGGGACACTCAGGCGCAACCTTGCAACCTGTTCATTTGCCTCGTTTGTTTAACGCCGTGGGCACACATCATGTCTTCAAGTTACCTACCTTGCCTCGTCTTTCTCGATCCAACGTACACATCATCATCAGATGGTCTCAACACGCTCGATATCATCATTGCCTGTAGAGCCAACCCTCGCGTAGGCTAATTCATCACGGAGTGAAATATCATGGCAGGCCCCCATCACGACCAATCGAGCAATCATCTAGACTCTGACATACGAGACGGGTCCTATCTGTCACCTTGGTGGTCAGCTTACTCGCATCTGTAGATCATGAGTGTGTAAAGTGTATAGATAACATAGTTAGTTCCAGAGCATCTACCGCCTAGTCTCGTCCATGCCAAGTGTCGTCGAAAGCAAAAAAGAAAGGTAAAGAAAGAAGAAAGCGTCCAAATTATGTAGCAAACGACTAATGTGGCCAGGTCAGAGGTATGCAGCGTCGAACGAAAAACGGGGAAACAATAGAACGGTAAGCGGAATGACGAGCAAAAATCGAGTACAACAACCGTGCACGAACCACGCCCATGATACAACGCCTAATGCGTGACTCACATCGCCCGCCCGCCCACCCACGACTGCATACTCTCTGGTCTCGACATAGTCTCGTCCGCGGTCAAGTATGCAGACTGAAACGTCTCCTCGCTGGGGTACGTCCGGAAGCCAAGCGCACTCGGACGCCGTACCTGCATCTCAATCGACTCGGGTGACAACCCCCTTGACCCCGAGCGTGCATGACCACGAGGCATCAGAGGCGGTACAGACGCCAGAGACATCTGCGACCTTTCCCCGTCACCGACAGTCTGGAACAGCGAGGGTATTGGGTCGTTGGACGTGTAAAACGACGCAGGTGAGGATGCGTTCCGCGAGGGGGCTTGCTCAGCCCGCGCGTCTACCATCTCGGACGAGCCCACGTGGATTAGAGGTGGTGACGTCGACCGGTCTGCATCTAGGTCATCGGCGTACTCTATGGGCGGCTTCTCGTTCACGTCTGATTCGGGCGAGCTGTGTGTGGGCTCGTACATGTGAGAGAGTGTGATCTCGGACGTCGACCGTGCGTGTGGCTCGCGGAACATGGGCGCCGTCTCGAGGTCGGAAACGTGTATATTCTTCGACGCCTTGCGATGCCGGATGCCTAACCGGTCCTTTAGGTCCCCGTTGACCCACATCTCACGCACGATCTCCTTATCTAGCGGCCGATATGCAGAAGAGGCAAACTTGTAAATGAAGCGAGGTGCTGAGGCGAGAGTCAGATGCATGTTC
Organism: Tubosaeta aff. heterosetosa; assembly: GCA_038094375.1. Classification (NCBI taxonomy): domain Eukaryota; kingdom Fungi; phylum Basidiomycota; class Agaricomycetes; order Boletales; family Boletaceae; genus Tubosaeta; species Tubosaeta aff. heterosetosa. Next base: position 38,750 of record JBBPUC010000137.1, on the reverse strand, counting down.
GAAACGTGTTTCGACCACTCACCCAGTGCGACCATTACCGAGAAGACGACCGTGACCCAAAAGGTGACATTGGTAAACAGTACTTCCACCTCGTCCACGAACGAGCCCGTCGACGAAAAGAAGTTGTTGGCCGGAAGGTATGAGTAGATCACAACCCACAGAAGCATCACGAGCGACGATCCGATGACGACAATCCACGTGATAAATGTCCAACTACAAATCGAGTTCCAGGTTAGCGCTCAGACCGAGAAACACAACACGTACTAGTGGGTATTCAGTCCAACAAAGGTATTCGCAGCAAAAATGGCAGCAATTGCAACGGTGGTGCCGAAATCAGCTAAAGAGTCGATACCCCTACCATTCCAGGACGTTGCGGGACCAAGTGACCAAACGAGATAGGGTATGAAAAAGACGACCGCAGATTGGTATAGACCATCGAGCATATATGACCAAAACTTTATCCGGGTATATTCTAGGCCACGAATGCCCCGAACATAGAGCTCGGGAAAAGCCAACGCCGCCTTTGCATTGATATCCTGATCAAACGCTGGCAACGTGGGACATCAGGACGGGGTATGCGAGTGAATAAAAGCACTCACCTCCAAGAACGATGACAGGCAGCGACGTGAAAATAAGATTGTAGAGAAGGATAAAACTGTAATCGTACAGGTACGTTGCGTCGAAGCTATCCAAAAACAATATTAGTTGCATACAAATTCCATGACCACATTACGTCGACTCACTAGCAGTAGATGAGATACCAAAACAGGGCCAGCGTCCAGATCACGTTCTAAAGCACGCACTCTCAGACAAAGAAAGCCTTATAATAAGGCGCAACAACAAACCTTGTAAAAGAAATTGCTGTGCATGTCGGCAATGCGCTGATATGACCAGCGTCCATGCACGAGGAGTAACTTCGTCAAGAACCTAAATTGACCAAAGGCGTAGTCTGCCGACATGGCAGCCTGTGAACCCTCGTGACCCAACAATCCGCAGCCAACGTTAGCTTCTTGGATCATGGCCACGTCGTTGGCGCCGTCACCGATGGACAAGGTCATGGCTTTACGGCCGTCTTTGACCTAGATAACCCATCAACATGCGTTCCACCAAGAAGTCACCGACGTACCAGCTTCACCGTCAACGCCTTTTGGGCTGGCGACACACGACAACACACGACCGTCTCGCACTGCGTACCAAGGTTGAGGAACAATGGCTTGATCTCGGGCGTGAGCGCATATCGAAGCGTCTCCCCATCAATCACGACCGCAAACGCAGCCTGCGCGCCAGGCACAAAACCTCGTTTGCGCGGATCCAACGACGGCGGGCCCAATATCGACGCAATCTTGTTCAGCCCCGCCTCAATCTGCGCGCGCGTTCCTTCGGGGGTATCCGCCGACAAGATCATGATCTCCATGTCCTGCTTTAGTAGATTACAGCTGAACCCGATCTCGATGGCCGTCTGTAGCTTATCGCCTGTGACGCGTCAGGTAACGGGTACGTTGACTCAGTGTCTTACACACCTGTGAGAATCCATAGCTTGATGCCCGCCCGATGTAGCGTGTCGATTGCCTCTGGAACCCCTTCCTGCAACTTGTCTTCCAACGCGGTCGCACCGAGCAGCAAGAGTTCCTGCTCGATACGCGACGCCGCTTTCTCGATCTCTTCCTCCCTGTTTTCTGTGGCCGCAGTCGCCGCGTCATACGCCCTCACCCACATCAAAAACTCGTCTTCGGTCAATACCCGATATGCCACACACAGCGTCCTCAACCCCCCGTTCGCAAACATGTCCATATCCTTGGTCGTCTTCTCCTTCAGCTCCGGGTCGACATCCGCCGACAATCGCTCATACACGACCGAGTCCGCGCCCTTGCAGTACAAGATGATCCGGCCGTCCGGCGCACGCACGATTACACTCATCCGCTTCCGCGTGCTGCTAAATTCGATCGTCTTGAGAACCGTGTACCGCTCTGGTTGGCCCATCACCTCGATATCGATCGCATCCCGGGACTTGCCCACAAACGGAAACCCCACGTCCCGCGCACACGCCACGAGCGCAGCCTCGTCCGGCGACTCAGCTTTGTACTCGAGAAACCACGGTTTCTCCTGCGTCGGTTTCTCTGCCAACACCGTATGACAGATCGCGACTGCGCGGAAGAAGGCAGAGATGTGGGCCGCCTGTGCACCTCGGTCCCGAATGTCCTCGGCGAGTTTTGGCGAGACGAGGGTGAGCTTGTCAAGTTGCGCGTATCGGTTCTTGAACAGCTTGGCCAGGGTGGCGACCATCACGTCCTTGAGCCCCGCCAACTTCCGTGCGAGCTCCTCCGGTTCGACGGTGTCTGCACGTCCCTCACGCGTTGCGGCCCCGCGCTGCGCCTCGGTCACGCCCTCGCCGTACACAACTCCATGGATCGAACACTTTTGAAACTCCATGACGTTTTGCGTGAGCGTGCCTGTCTTGTCCGAAAAGACGTACTCGATCTGGCCGAGGTCGTCCGAGATACCCCAGTTCTTGGGCACGCAAGCGGCGTCGAACGGCTTGTAGTACATGTCGACATCTTGGGCGATGAAGTAGGCTTGGATAGTCTTGACGATTTCGATGGAGATGAAAAGCGAGACTGGGACGATGTTTTGGAATGCGATGAGGCATGAGCTGTGTAATCACGTCAAAATTGGGCCAGTGCGCGGGCGACGCAGACTCACACAAAGGTTACGAGTGCGTTCAGTACAGTGGAGCTTGTTGGATCGACACCTGGTTCATAGATCTTGACGCTCGTGTTGGACTCGCCGTCAAGGACACCATAGATCACCGCAGAGAGCGTGCAGAGGACGAGCAAGAAGGCAAAGTTGACGATGACGTTGAAGTTGGTCTCCTTGGCAATCTTGGATTGTTTTGATGGTGTGATGCCGCCGTTCAGATAGATCTTGGTGTCCGGACCAGTGAAGACGACGAGACAAATGATCCAGGCTGTATTGCGCACGGTGCATCCACGTAGGAGCATTTCGTTTATGGTGACACCTTCCTTCCGAGAGTCTCCGTTGACGGGGTCAGTGTAGCGCAGAACGCCGTTGTAGAGATACAGATTCTGGTGCGGTGGTTCTGATTCGAGTACGAATGAGGATCTCTCGACGTCTTCCTCCGAGGTGATGGTAGATGTGGGTTGAAGAGCTCGGCGCGGCTTCAAGTTTGTCTCTCCGTCGAGGTTCTTGGTTTCGAGATAGCAGAGTCCATCGGGATCCGAGGTTGACAGCACGACCACGTCCGCCGGGACCTGTTCGTTTTCCCGCAATAGTACAACGTCACCCACTTCTAGCTTCTTCCAGAGAGTCCTCTCCCAACGTGCAGCACCGTTTATTCGCTTCTTCCAATCTATAACGCCAGTCGACCGAGGGGTCATGCTCTGTTGATATCCTGAATACGATCTTTCTCTGCCCCAAGTGCCCATCTCGGCGGCGGGTGGCAGGCCTGGAGGATAGGTATGCGAGTCGACACTAAGGATGTCTTCTAGTTGTCTACCACCGGCGCCCGAGGGTTTTCCGAGGCTAAAGGTGCTTTCGTTTGGGTCCACAGTGCTGACACTATACCTGTCGCCGTCTCCACCTTTACTGAGAACGATGCGCATGCCTTCTCCCACTTCCTTTTCGCGAAGTTTTTGAACGCCTTTGGAAACCTTCCCTGGTGCCTTGATGCGAAGGAGCCGCTGATACCACGGACGGGGATCGAGAGGTTGATTCACGTTGCGCCACTGGCCGAGGCGGGTGACGGCGGAGGTGTTGACTTCTTCGTCGAGCATTGCGCGGCGGTAGTCTTCGACACCATCCTTGATAGCGGTGACGACGATAATAAAGAGAAGTGGGAGTGCGGCGGTGGATGCAGAGGCGGCTCCGAAGACGGGAAAAACTGGATATTGGGTCAGACGGCGCAGGGTCGATGGAACAGCACGCACGTTGGAAAATGACGAGGGCCAAAAAGTAAATGTTGGCAATGCTACAGAGACATTAATTAGAGTTATAGGGTATGAGTAGCGACCCACCGATGAAACTGTTCCCAGAGGTTCTTTGGTAGAAATGTGAGCAGAGTGTATCCTGCAGTAAAATGAGCGAGGCAACGCAGAACATAGACAAGACGTACTGCTTGTGCGTACTTTGTTTCTGGCGTAGCGGGCGAGCGGCTGTCCGTGCTGATCGAGTTCGATGGGTGCTAGCGGGGTATTCACGTAGATGTTTCTGCGCTGTCCTGGTATGCGAGACGGGGCATCTGAGAGCGTTGAATCTGCGGTCTTTGGGCGTTTTTCTTTCCTGAAGAACAACGAGCGTTTCTTGCGGAAAGAGCGACGTTCAGCGCGCAGTTCTGAGCGAATCGACTCGGCGATGGTCGACGCTGCGGTGCGCACAGTGCGCAGACGAAGTTCTGGGTCTATCTGAGCATCGCCGTCGTCGTCGTGGTCGTCGTGGTTTGCCTGGCGTCTGAGCAGCGACATTGGCTGAGTTGGCGGGGACCAGCCCGGGTTAAGACGGCAAGTAGTCAATGCGGTGTTGAACTGATGCTGCGGACTCAAACCAACAAACCGATGGTTCACCGCATCGCCCTCGTCGGCGCAGCTGGTCAGTGATTAACATTCAATGTACAGGCTTGTCTTTGGCTGGGTGTCGTCTTTGAACCGTGGAGGCCATGTTGAATTCTCCGAGGCCGTCGAGCAACCCTATCCCAAGGATTTTGGCCAAGCCATCTTCCTCTAAACAGCTTTCATCTCCAGCGCGATCTTGGAACGCGTCTTTATTGGCTCCAGCTTCACGTTTCCCAGTGTAAATACTCTCTCGAATCCTTCCTGCACATATCACCTGCAGAGACCTTTTCGCGTGCGACATGCAAGGCATGCGTGCAACGATGGAACCGTTCGACTAGTGGAACCGACAATGAACAACGCGTTCAAGAACCCCTAGGGTCCGAAATGTGCCATGAATTCGGCGAGCTGATAATGGCCGTCGATGCAGACTCTGTTCTCAAGATCTTCGGAAAGGACGCGGGCAACGTCAAAGTGAGCTCCCCGCCATCGCTTCGTGTTCGCAGGATCGGTCTTCTGCGCAGTACTTGTAGGCCCTCAGTATCACGCACAACAATCCTGATTACATGGACACTATAACATCATGCAATGCGGCTTTCGCTTGTTTAATAACCGCGGGGGTTGTGTCAGTACTACCACTTCCACTGACCCGCACGAACGAGGAAACACAGAGGGCGTCCGATTTGCGGAAAACAAGCTGTCCCCTCTGTACTTAATCCGTACCTATCCATGTGACAAGAAAATGGTCGAGATGAGCTTTGACGCCGCCAAGTACTATCAACCACAGGTATCGTCGAGCCTTCATTTTCTCACTCGCTCCACTCATTTCCGACAAAGTTCAAGGGTGAGCATCCTCGTGGCCCTCGGACGCCCCCGAGCACAGCACCACCTGACCTGGCTCCACCACTTCTGCCCCGCGTCATCCAAACCATCTTTCTCGATCGCGACGGCAGCAGCGTGAAATGGAGCAATGGCAACATCAACACCGAGCACATCCTCTACGAAAAGTGGTGGAAACAACAGAGCCATTGGTGGTGACACTATATGGGAATATTACCCCGGATGCCTCTCATCAGCAAGGTGTGTGTACCCCCTTATCGAGCGCCCAGTGTTCACGTGGGTGATAGCACCATACGCCATATGCAAGGGCACGGATGGTTCTCAGTATGTATAACTGTGCCTTCTACATGTGGTTACCGACCCTAATTCACCAGATATGCTCGAGATCACCGTCGTATCAGGCCTCGCCGCCGCTGCCCACTACCTTGGCACAGCGTACGTTTCTCGCCCGACGCTTCCACGGGAGCTCACCACTCCCCGTTAGGTATTCACTCGTCTCTATCTCGCTGTCAGTCACGTCTCACGCCTCACAAATGGCACATCATGGTTGCCCGAAAAAGATAGCAGTGCTAACCGATGACCTTTGATTAGCGCGCAGAGGACCGCAAAGGTGGTGTTTGAATGACGGAAACACGGTCGTCGTGTAGCGTGTGCACAGCACAGTCCGGTATCCTGTGGCAGCAGTCGGATTTGAATCAGCTGTGCTTTTTCACTGCTGCGAGACTCGGAAGTCTGCGCTTGTGCCATGCTTACCCGGCGTCTGACTTACTTAAAGGTCGTTTAATCAGCGCATACTCGGGCCTCGGGTCAGGTGCACTCGCAGTCTGCTGACACAGTTTGTGTCACATTCGACGTCACCACTTGACAGGATATCTTTAGGGACGACAGGCGAGGTAGAAGCGCTGTCTGCTCTGCAGCATGCAAATGGGTTTCGTCTGCAAAAACACCGAGCCAAGGAAATGCTGGTGATCATCCAGGTGATCCCCCAGTATATGCCTAGACATAAAGAGTGGCGGATGACCTTATCACGGGCCCGGGTTCATCATCCCAGTCTGCCAGACATCCCTACCTCCGAGTTTAAAGTCGGGCCTAGTCAAGAAACCTCAGGAGGCTATCACATTATGCTCTGGGTTGATACACGTGGTTTGAGATACGCCATACACTTTATCTATCGAACGCGGTCGGATGTCCGACGAGGCGCCACACTGCGATGGCGTGTATGGGGCTGGACGTTTGGGGTTGAGCTTCTGCCCCCGCCGAGACGCCACGAATGCGGAGGCAGCTGCGAGGTGTACGAGCCAAAAGATATTGGCGTGGCACTGCGGTCCTGGCTCGTTGTGATTGGTCCAGGTATCTCACTGTGGATTCATGACGGATCTACCTGCTCGCTTCCATTCATGCCCTGTCCAAGAAGGTTCAAGATGAGGTCGGACGAGTCCAACTCTAAAGTCCAGGTATGCCATTTGCGTGGGCGATAACAGATGCTTTACCTCTGATGTTTATAATCTATTCAGAGAATCACACGCTCCTATGAGTGGCGTGGTCAAGGCTAGTGTTGCAATCTTAAGGCAAGTGTCGTCTCCTCTCAAACTCTATGTGCACCAATGTATCGTAGCACAAACACATTGCTTCCAACGAAATGCTCGAGGACGCTCATGTCGGGAGAAGACATCGACGCCACATGACATGCTGTTTGAAGCTTGATTGTCCGACGCCACACATGACAGATGCTTGTTTCGGAGTCAAGGGAGACGCGTCTGGATGAGAGGTCACGAACGAAGTGCCTGCACTGTAGCCAAGCATATGGTTTTCGTCCGGAGAATAGGAATGTCTGCCTGAGAAGTCACCTAAATGAACGTATCCACTCGGAGTTCGCGACGAAACCCTTCCTAATGATATGCCCATGCGCTCGTTATAGGGGGGGGGTTTCTAAAGTAGGCGTAATTTCCCAGCGAACCTCGGACATTCCTTGATGGTGATGTTCTAGACTTCTAGTAATCTCGGAGTTGATTTCGGTTCAATGTTGTCCAATGTAGCGACTCCGCCAAATACACCATGCAGATCAAAGACAAACGGTCCAGGTTTCTCTTCGTTGGCCAGGTCTCGAGCGTGGAGAGCCCGAAACGATCTCAAGAAAACCTTCTCCAACAGGTGGCTCAGAGATATCCGGTTTCTGGACTGTGCTTCTAGTCCGATCACATGCAAGTGACCTCCACCACCATGGGAGTACCAGTTTCACTCATTTTTCGAGTTCTTCCGACGCATTTTAAGCGTGGGACCTAACACGGACTTTTTTTGGTCACTCGCGAGGATTTGAGGCCGATGGGATAAAATAATTAGAGGATCGGTAGCCAGCTACTTGTCAGGCGCATCCGCAACGCAATGAAACAACTTCTTGCCGAGTATGCATTGGATCCCAACTTGAATCAGCAATACCGCGCGGTCAGTTGTTGGATTGGCAAACACGGTAACCGGGTAGACTGGAAGGCCGGGCACGGTGTTTTCTTTGGTGAGCTCTACTTCCACTAGGTTCGCTTAGATCTTTGGTAGCCTGATTTAGGGAAGTATTTTCATTGCGTCCAACTTGAGTTGATGATACAGTTACTAGGGATCCTCGTGGCCGCTGACACACCCATGTCGCAACTCACGCACTGGCGTCCCTGCCGATCCTTATAGGGCGTTACCAATAACTCACCAACATTTCAAACTCGGCAGCATTCATGGAACCCTCACTTTGGTTAGGTATCGGAATCGACGAGCGACATACGTGCAAGTCGGAATGTTCGGAGCCCACGCGTCTGTGGCTCACCATATACTTCAGCGAGGCGTAGGAATCAACAAGGTTTTGATTCTGTCCTGGGGGTTCACATGATTGTGGCTCAGTAGCGATGTGGTCTCAGCTGGTTGTCATTGACCATCAAGAAATCCCAGTGAATTCGTACCTGTGTACAATTTCATCTGTAAAAGGTCTTGTGAGTACTTTACCGTCTGCCTACTCATTACCACGTCGAACAGGGCCACAGGGTAATTCTGAATGCGTCAAGTCGCGTTGTACTTGACTTAGTCCTGAGACCAAACTAGACATCTTGTGGGGAACGTAAAGTTTGCATTTCGTGCCAAATGAACTAACGTGTTCATGATTTACGCTTTGGTTGCTTACTTAGCGAGTCAGGGAGTAACGGCAGTTGACCTGAGACATTGATGCCACATGGGCGCCCTGTTTGAACTTGGTTTCAAAATCACTCCCTGCCAAGCGTCGCGGTTCGCTCATAACCCGTAGCAGCCCGTATCTATCTGACCCCAGGGTACAAGAACTGAAACTCACGTTTATGCAATACACTTCTTACATTCACTCCATTTTGTATTTAACCCCCCTGGCTCGCGCTCTGTTTGCCCTGAGAGATGGCGTTCGGTCCAGCACTCATCACTCTGGACAAGTCCGAACTCTTGTCAATCCTTGTGGAGATCCTAATATATGGTACGGGCTCGTCATCCCTAGCGAACATGGACGCTCTGAATTATCGCACCAAGGATTCTCGTTGCTGATGTTCGGGCATACGATCTGGACACTGTTGGCGCACCGCAGTACATACTCCGTAAATCGCAGGATAATAATGGTCGCGTGTCTTTTGCTGCTGGTTAGCACAACCGTGCGTTCTCCCTCTCTCTCCTTCCTGACATACTTTTGATGAGCATCAAACCTAGCATGCAGTGATTGATATTGTCAGGCTCACACAAGGTTTCATATCAGACGCGAACGATTCCTCATTGGGGCCCGTGGGCTATTTCTCGAACGTCTCCCAATGGACGTTTGAGGCCAGACAATATGTCTTCACCCTGCAGACCCTTCTGGGGGACGGTGTCATCGTACGTGTTCGTAACATCCGACTATCGATCTGCTATTCATACCACGTCAGCTCTATCGCTGCTACGTGGTGTGGCACTCAAAACTCATGATGGTTGTGCCGCTACTACTTTGGTGTGGCGTTGGTGGTGCGGACACCATCCTGCTTGAAATGGACTGAAGTTGTTGACAGAACGATGAAGTGACTGGTATTGGAACGGCATACGTCTCGCACCTAATACACCACGGGGGTGTCTTTCACTCGCAACTGTTGATTTGGCTCGCTGCATTTTGGTCATTTGCGTTGGCGACCAACTTGTTGGTGACCGGTGCGTCGGTTTCATGGCTATCAAAGACCACTTGTGAACCCTTGCCAGGCTTGCTCGCTTGCCGGATCTGGTACGTCGACCGCAAGGCAAGGCGGATCCGCGGGGTGACAAAATCCCAACTGCGGCCCCTTCTGCATATTATCATCGACGCCGGAATGATCTACTCCGTCTCTCTTCTGGCAGCGCTCATCTCATTCGCTGCAAGCGCCAACTTCCAGTATCCCATGGTCTGTTGTGCTCCCCCCTTCCTGGCGACGACAGACTGATGATGATGATAGATCACACCGATCATCTCCACCACGTTTTACATGGTCATAATCCGTGTCGGACTGGCGAACCTGTCCAGGCAGGGCACAAGCTTACCGCTCAAGTATTCGTCGGCGGGAAGCACGGACCACGAGCTGCGCATTCGTGTCACAAAGCTGACGGAGAACAGGATTGAATGCGGACGCTCTCCGTCGACGGGGGGACAGAGTGGCTGTGCGGACGAACTGGAGTCCAAAGGGTCCCTGGGCGAGATTATGCACACCACATAGAATCCGGCGTTTTGTCTGCAGTGCCTCTGAACCTGAAACACTTTCCCTGTCGATTTATTCCTGGACTCCGCAGGTGTACACTATATGGCTCCATCCCAAAACTGGTGCATGTCGTTCCGAGGTGCTCAACGGCAAACCCAAATGCTTTTATCTTTCTAGTGTTGTGGATGTCAGCATGCTGGCAACGCTCTTGCGTACGCCTAGTACAGAATCACGGTTGATCGACTTGATGGTAGACTACATTGAGCGTATATCTTTTTTATTTTGACTTTCGAATCGGACATTGTCAACCACGATGTGAGGCACCTGATCCGTCTGTCCAGTGTCCGCGTTGCTTACCATACGTGTTTTTGTATTAGGTACTTGGTGTGATTCTCCTCTTAGTAAATCACGTGACGGACGTTTCCTCTTCTTGCAATGGGCCACCAAGAACAGTAAGTATGTGGACGAGATGACAGCGGGAACGGTGGCTAAATGACAGTCAGAGTTAAAGAAGCGCTAAAACTAATCAACTTGGACACCGAACGTCAGTGGATAACCTCGGCTGCGTTTCTCGTTGACGAGAGGCACATCGCAAGCGGCGACGCGAATGGCAAGATTCGGCGTTGGAGAGTGGAGGATGGGCAGGAGATTGGAGCACCGATGGAAGTGGTGCACCCTGTTTCGTGCATTGCGACCATGCGAGGCTCGGGGAATGTCGTGACTGGGTCGCGTTGGGGCGTGACGGTGTTGAATGTGGAGAACCACAAAAAGGTGAACACGTTCTGGGTGGCACAGGGAGGCGTGGAAGTCATCGACGCGGATGACTCCAGGATCGCGCTCGGAACGTCGACAGATGGCGCGGCAGTCTGGTCGCTTGCTGGCAAGCAGTTGCTCCGTCTCAAGGATCCAAGCTTGTTCCGCCGAGTATGGCATCCCCACAGCATTTCGCAGATCAAGTTTTCGCCCAACGGACGCCTCGTTGCCGTTGCCTCCCACAAATCCATTCGCATCTACGACAGCCACGAGAGTGATCTCATCGTCGACTTGCCCATCCAAATCCACGATGGTTCTATCACCTGGACTAGCGACAGTAGGCGGCTCTTTGTCTCCACTGACGATGTCATCCACTATCTCGACGTGTCCAGTAGGAAGACAACCCCCCTTGGATTGCCGAATTCCCACTTCGGTTTCAAATGTATTGCACTGTCAGTTAACGATGCGTTTCTCTTAGTCTCCTTCAAGTCATCGCTCTCGTTCTTCGACCCAAAAACACGAAAACAAATAGGATCTACAATTCCTATCTCTCACGCCATCTCGTCTATCGCCATCTCGACGGGCTACGATGTTCTACTCAGAGGAGACGGAAAATTGACTCTCCTGCGAGGTCTCCGTGACGCCCTTCCCTCCGTTTACATCGTCAGTGTAAGTCTCCAAGGAACGTTGAGTGCATGGGATGAAGCATTGTCGTTAATTGTTTTTCTCGGCGTAGGAAATCCAGCATCCGGCGGATCAAAATGCTCATCTCGAAGATTCAACGCGGTCTTTACGGCAACAAGTCATGCGCTCAAGTGCGTCTATCAGCGCCTTCGAATTCCGTTCTCTGACATCCATTTCAAAGATGGAATGATAAAAGATCTCGAGAAAACCATCCAGCAACTCCGCAGCGACCTCGAAGGCTCGCAACGCATAGCCGAAGAAGCAAATCTTGGCCTGGAGGAGACTATCCACGCTCTCGAAACAAGTTCAAGTACGTTCGTCGTTACCTTTTTCTTACGTTTCCTTGTTTTCGTCCCTTGTGTTGTTAATGTACACGAAACAATAGCAAATTATGAAAAAACCATCCAAGAACTCCGTGCTCAGCTAGTCGATTCTCAACGCGCAGCTGACCAGGCACACCTTCACCTGAGGGAGACCATCGTAGCACTGCGCGCACACATCCATTTGGAGGAAACAAATCGTGTGTTTTCTGTGGCTCTCACTTACATTTCCGTAGCTGACATCCATCAATACAAAGCTGGTTGCCTCATAGAAATCCTCCGTTTACACGAACAGAAAGATCTTTGTGAAACTCTTTATGGCGAGGGCCGTGTAATCGATGCTGCAGTGTTGCTTCTTGAGACAATGGATACCATCAATGACGGCATCGAATCGGATGAAGTGATCATGCGCTGGCTTCCCCGTTCGTTTTTTCTTTTAACTCTTAAATATAAGAGTTTACTCCGCAACCAGGCTTTACCAAAGAATGCATTATCCGACTGGAAGGAATTGGAGACCAGGCGTCAAATATTGAGAAACATGAAGAAGCTTTTGTAGCCTACTCTACGGCGCTATCCCTTGGCCCTACCAACTCGGGCGATCTATTAATCAAATGGGCAAGGAAAATATCAATTCGCCAAGCAGTAGATGACGTACTGGGCATCACCGCCAAGGTATGCGCATTTTGCGCCATAGTTTCAATCTGAGCATCAATACTTTTTTGCGTTAGTTCAAGCTTCCAAGATTTGACATTTATCGGGCTATTTGTGATGCCCTAGAAGGCCATGGGCATGTTCAAAACGCTGTCGAGTATTTCCAACATATGCGGGACGAACTGACCATCGAGGTCAGCAACCGGGCTGAGCGAGTGAATTGGGAACTCGGTGAGTATAACAGCATTCCAGCCAATGCCCGGCTGAGGTTCTGGTATAGGTTTTCAACAACGTTGCATAAGAAAACTGGAAAAGCTCGGTGACGACGCAATAAGCTCTCACGACTACGATGAAGCTGCTGACTATTTCTCGACCATACTATCACTCGACCCGGACAATCGGACGGATATCCTGAACAAGCAGAGCAGAGCACAGACATCGATTGAGGACGCACTCAGAGACGCAGATAGGGTTTGTTTGTCGTCATGTAACACCAGCCACGATTTGATTATTTCGACACAGGTTATAAGGCTGAATTCATCATCACACAGAGGATACGAGATGAAGTATAAAGTGTTACACATGGCGAAGCGGTACGCGGAGGCCGTTGAAGCATTTGACGTGATGCTATCAAAGTTAGAAGAGTCCCCTGACGAACATGCTCGCGGTAGGCGAATCCTTGAATCTTATCTAAACTGTTCGAATATTGATCGTCATAAACTAGGACTCCGTCAGCAGTATGTTGATGTTAGACCTACGATCAAACGCATTGTTGCGCAGACCCTCCGCCCGATGCCACGAATACTCGTCGACATCACGACTGGTCGTCTCTGCGACAAGAGACGGCAGGCGGAGGCATTTGAAGCACTACCGATTTATGCTGAGTTGGTATCATCGATGACGACAAAACTCGACTACGCACGTATTTTGAAGGAGGTCAAGAAATTCTACCGATATGTGACGCTCTCGCACAAATGGCAAAACGATGAACCTCTTCTACAAAAAGTCGAACTGATCACCGTCTACGAACTCGAAGTGTCCCCCGCGAACACCAAGTTAAAGTCGTTTTGCACGCTTGTGCACTCTCTCGGGTTCCGGTGGGCATGGAGCGACACGTGTTGTGTTGATAAAACGAATAACGTGGTCTTGCAAGAATCATTGGTTGCCATGTTTTCGTGGTATCGTGGCTCTTCTCTCACGATCGTTCATCTTCTGGGTGTCTCGTCAGAGTCGCAGAAACCTGGCCATCTCGAACGAAGTATCTGGAATACGCGAGCGTGGACATATCAAGAATATCTAGCTTCCGAAATTGTCCAGTTCTACACCGAGGATTGGAAGTTATATCTTGGCTTGACGATGTTCAACCACAAAGAATCGACTGAGGTGATTTCGGAAATGGAGGAGGCGTCGGGTGTCTCTGAAAAGGAGTTGGCTATCCTTCAACCCGGGCTCGATAGGGTGCGGGAGAAACTCTACTTGGCTTCGTCGCGGCAAACGACTCTCGTTGAAGACGCTTCATACTCGTTGCTCGGTATCTTCAATGTTTCCATCCCAGTCATATATGGCGAGGGTAACCAAGCAGTGGGACGCCTTTTGGAGCACATCCTGACCGGGTCAGGGAATGTCACCATCCTTGCTTGGACTGGCACCCAGGGCACCTACAATAGTTGTTTGCCTGCTGACCTCACTGTCTACAAACAACTCGTACCATTACATGTTCCGCCAGTCATGAGGATTCCGCAGCTGAACCGGATAGTGACAAAATTGCGCACATCACTACGCGACCTCCCGATTGTGCTGCAGCTTTACGATGGGCTCCACAATCTCCCTTCGCCTTTCATTGCCGCAAATCGCCTGCGGCTCCCGGGCATTGTCTTTCGTCTCACGAAACTAGTTCACGTGTCAGGCCCGGATCCCGAGACGCGCCTACATGTATATCGCACGACGACCTCCGCGTTTGGGGATGTAGAGATTAGGACGGCAGATGATCTGGCTGGGATGAATGTTCTCTACCTTGTTCATCCGTGGATCCACCCGCTGCTTGATCGGGAGTTCTCGGATGGGGAAACAAAGCACGACCGCACGACACAGGCGCTCCGGCTGGTCGCTCGTCTAATGCAACCTTTTGGGGCTTTGTTGTTCAAGCCACTGTCACACATCGAGTATAAGCGTGTTGCGGCTGACAGTTTGATCACTGTACAGCTTCGTGAACAGACACCATTGACGGACTTGGTTGACAATATCCGGACGCTCGAGGTGTTGTAGCGGTCACTCGTATACGATTTAAGCACGATATTTGGACCGTTTGGCACCGTGTAGAAGTGATTGGTCCGTCTGTCTGAAATTTCATCAAGTCCACAAACAACATTTTTAGCTATGTTTAGCGAGTGCCATGGTGACTTGCTACGTATTCCGTCACGTAATGCACCCTGTACCACAACAAAACATTGGCCTTGCAGCTACTTCTTAGTTTCATCGACAAAGCCAAGAACGTGCAGATAAAATTTGCACAGGGTGTATCATGACAATTCTGAACATACGAAAGTGAGTTGTAAGCGAGTCAAGTATTCCGCGTGCCTTGCCGTTTGCAGCATAAGGCGCCTCAGCCGTTATTAACTTCTATAGTTGTGTATTCCTTCGTTTCCACGAAAACATCATCAAATCGCCATATCCTCCCAGCACTACTCTTCCCTTCCTTCAGGAATGATAACTGCGAGCCTCTACTCAGCGCGCTCGGTGTTGTATGCTATACTGGTAGCCTTTCCCTGCCCTCACTTCGTATCCTATGCTCAGCCTAGACCATAGGCTCTTTTGTCCAGTGTGACATTGGCTCTGGCTGCCGTGAGGGTACATTATACTCTTGCTATTGGAGCGCTGGATTTCGATGGTCCATTCTATGGTAATAACATCTCGAAAAGGTTCTCCGTCATCGCTGACTGCACACTTTTGAGACACCGTGGTTGTTGAACTCATGGTGACGAGTTGCCTGACGATCTTGTGGGCACCATTTGTGTGGGCCTTTTTCACTCGACACCCTGGCCGTTGCTAGCTCACTGCCAACACAGTATCAGTGGTATGATCAACAAGATCGTACATTTTATTCACCCCATCACAACGGAGCTTATCGGCCTCACCGGCCTCCTCGTCCTCTGGCTCGCTGGGGCTGTGAGAGTAACCGTAAGTAGCTGTGATATACGATCCACATCATCCACGGCACCGACCAACATCTTTGTGATGGATAGCACATCTACTTTTTGGACTATATTCCCGAAACTTATCCCTACTGGGAAAGCCTCATATGCCTTTCCTGGCCCGAGTGTCACGTTGTCACTGCCATCCTTGCCTTTGCTTGGATTTGCTCGGGCTTCGCCATTATACTGTTCATGATGGTGCTTCTACTCGCGATGGTCAACAAAGTGTGGCGTTATGGAAGTTGGAGAAACAACCCGTCTACTAACGTGGTCTAGACGATATGCGATGGGACAATAGAGTCCGTAAGCAACTAGGGGTCCGTCACTACAGCTACTAACACGTGTGCAATGGATAGTACTTGTGCAGTGATCCCCAATTGTATACCTACCCAAAGATTCATCAAAATGCTTGGCTTGGCTTGGTTTTCGCCAGACGGTCGTCTTTGCATTGTTCGTCATAACGCGATAGTGAATAAGATGTTGCGCTATAGAAATGGACGTGACGTGACGTTTCTGACATGGCATAGGTGGCGGACGAAGCATAATAACTCGCTTATCGTAGGTATATATTAAGCCACCACACCAGCCGAGAGCAAAGGGACTGGGGAAATGAAGCACTCAAACAAGATGAAAAAATAACCAGTGTGGCAGTGAGGGGGAGACAGACGAGAGGCAGGCAGTGGCAGGTGTCTCAGCATAGTGGCCGGAGTCTGGCCGTTAGCGTAGGTAGTCGTCGGTTGTGGTAGTCATTCCGCCGTCCTGCCCGCCATACAGGCTGCCCTGCTCGCACTCCAGGGAGATCACCCCAGTCCTAGCCTGTCCCACCAGCGGGTTGTTGACTCGTGGTTCGAGTGCCACAGCAATCACGTCGTCGAGCTTGTTCGAGTATATCGACCCGTCTAGCACCTCTTCCATGACATGATCATAGATGTCCAGGGTGAGCGCGAGCTCAAGTTCCACGTGGCGACCGTGACCAAGACAGTCACGGTGGCGGTGACGTTGTGTTGCTCTCACTGCAACCCGACACCGCGCCAATGGAAGAATTGTCTCGGCGTAGAACCGGGACGAGTCTCTAGAAGAAAGTCGGCATAGTCATACGAGTGGCATAGGGGATGGACGGACGAAATCTAGAGAATATGAAAGGGGATGCTGATTTTATGGGGTTGAAGCCAACATAGGCAATGCCAGTCTAGGAAAGCGCTCCAGTCCATAAACATGTCGCACATCATGCATCATGTACTAAGTCGAGACCATGGAATAATAAAAAAAGCGGCGAAAGCAAAACCAAGAAGCGAGACATACAACTGCACAGGAGGTAGCGCCAACAATCAACAAGGGCAGAGAGATCGGGACTACTGGTATTGGAACAAGGAATGGCAAAAGGGGGAGCTACAGGTCACTGACAGGGATAATAATAAGGATGGTGTACATTTTCTCTGCAAAAAAATTTATCGAAGGGACGCAACGCTCGGACATGTGCATCATTCCTAATGTCGCTCAGTAAATGATAAGCGTAGATGGCTCGCGATCGCAACTCACAGCGTTATCTGCTTCGGCAGCAGCCTCTCCTTCGGGTTCCTCCGCAATCGGCTCAGCAGGCGCGGGTGCAGCATTTTCGTCTGTAGGTCCACCCACCTGACAATATGTCAGGATATACAGCACCACGACAATACATTATCTCACCTTGGAAGCGGGCTTCCTTGAGCTTGCTCTTGATGCAGGTTTTTTAGCGGTTGAAGCAGGCTTAGCAGATGCCCGTGATGATGGTTTCGTAGCCTTGGAGGCGGGTTTCTCAGATGGGCCCTTAGATTCGGGCTTGGCGGCAGCCTTGGAGGCTGGCTTTGATTCAGGTTTGGCCTGCGATGCCACGAGCGGTAACCCCCGATCCCGTTGCATGCAGCGTAAATGGACGCACCTTTTTGGATGGTGGAGCCTCTTCAGCCTGAGCGGCGGGGGGCTCGGTAGTTGCTTCGGCAGTTGGCTCGGCGGCCTCTTCCGCATCCTTATCGGCAGAGGTGCGTTTCCTACCTTTGGAAGACTTTGGTTTGGTCGTCTCTGTAGCTTCTTCGACTTGTTCCTTTTCCTCGCCTTCTTTTTCGTCGGCGGGCTTGACTTTCTTTGCACGCGGTTTTGAGGCCTTCTTTGGCGGAGCTTCGGCCTTTGGTTGTTCTTTTATACGTGAAGAGCGACGTGGCTCAACTGGTGTATCGATAGCTGGTGCTGCTGGTTTGCGGGGCATTACAGGAGACGAATATGTGGGGGGAAGAGTGTGAAGGGAGACGCGCCTGACCCTAACTTTATCATTTCGTATAGGATCAACAAACAAAACTCGATCACGTGATAACCTTGCACGTATACATGGACAAACAAATATCCTCCATTATGATCACGTGACTTGATACATACAGAACACTACAGCAATGCAAGGACATGCTCAGCACTTGTCTTTTCAAGTTTACTTGGAACCTCTTCGATCTGAAGCACGGATAAGCCTCGTGTGCAGAACATGAACAAAGACGAGCCTGGACGTGCTTGACGACCAAATCTTCCAAAACCAAAGCATAGCGATTAGTGCGGATGCCAAGGCCATTGGATGAAAGGTCTAAAGAAAGTCCAAGAGATCCAGACCACTCCGCGTTGGTATCAGTGAGAGCGACGATCTGATCGGCTATAAGAGGGTCAATCGTGTGAGAAATTGCGACACGCCCACCTTGTCTTTGAGACCCTCGACACGGGCCCAAGCGCTCAATACAAACGGATCATTGGCCGCAATCACGGCGACGACGTCTACGCCCTTGTTCTTGAACGCATCACAATGCTTCAGGTAGCCAGGAAGGTGCTTCACGTGGCAGGTAGGCTATCCGGAACAATGGGCCAAACGGCGATCGAATGAGATCGATTACGCACGGTGAACGCGCCAGGCACGGCAAACGCTACGACTTTCTTTCCAGCCCACTTTTCAGTGATGGCGTAGTCAGTAATCAAACCTGAGTGCCGGTGAAATGTCACGCAGATAAAGATAAAAGGGCATACCGCCAGCTGGGCACGCAGCCTAGAAAACGATGAGCAGATCTGGTCTGAATACTTGCAGTACTCACGGGATCATCAAACTCTGGTGAGTAAGGAATGTGGCGAAGAGTGCCTGGTTTGATTTTTTCACCGACAGCGATGGTCATGTTTCGAGGCTGAGCAGAAAACAATCCAAGATAGTTCTTATCAGCGCACCGAGATCAGTGTGGGATTGTGGAGGGTCAATCAGGGGTACTGCAGGATTAGTCATACAATATGGGTCCGAATTACCGCAGCTGTCCGCAGGTTGGTCTTGTACGTTATAATGGCCCTTCCAGACATTACATTTGGCCACGGTTCTGGTTCAAGCTTGCCACTGCCAGTGCTTACGCTCTCCGGGATATCCACCATCGTTGCCGTCGCCGTCAGCGGAATATCGATATGGCTCCAACTGCGGAACTATAGAAAACCTTTGCTACAACGGTATCCTTTATCTCTGATTTGTGTGTATTTACTGGTGATGCTCATGGTCAGCGTTTCAGAATGGTCGTACGCATCATGGTCATGGTTCCGTTGTATGCCGTCGCGTCGCTCATCTCACTCTTCTCCTTGGAGGCGGCCTTCTTCATTGATGTCATACGCGACATTTACGAGGTGCTTCCCAATGTCCATCTGTGTCGTTTATTTCTCAAGATCATTGTCGCAGGCATTTGTTATATATTGTTTCTTTGTCCTCCTTCTAGACTATCTTGGTGGCGAGCGCTCGCTGCTGATCCTCTTGCAAGGTCGACCGCCCGTCCCAGCCGTCTTCCCTGTTAGTCTATGGCGCAGCGAAATTGACCCAAGCGATCCATATACATTTCTGTTCCTCAAACGGGGCATCCTGCGTATGATCATTCTTCCTCGCCTCCCTGTTGGTATTAACTTTGCAACCTCACAGAATATGTTCAAGTGAAGCCCATTCTTGCGTTCGCTAGTCTAATCATGAAAGCTACCGGAACTTACAATGAAGGCGACTTTCGCGCTCAAAGCGGATACCTCTACGTTTCCATCGTGTACAACATTTCGATATGTCTCGCTCTATGGTGTCTCGCAGTATCCTGGATGTGTGTCCACGAAGACCTGAAACCCTTCCGGTAAGCACATCCCCCCTATCCATCCAGCATCGCATGGTTCACACTTTCAAGCCCTGTCCCTAAATTCCTATGTGTCAAGGGCATTCTCTTCTTTTCTTTTTGGCAATCCATCGCCATCTCTTTCCTCGTTGCAGTCGGTGTCATCACCCGTCTCGGTCCCTACACCGACAACGAGCACATTTCTCTTGGCCTTACGGACACCCTCATCTGCATCGAAATGCCCTTTTTTGCAGCCGCACATTTGTACGCCTTCTCCTACCGCGACTTTACACAGCCACCTGCGGGCAAGACTGGCGCGCCTGTCTATGTTGCACGCATGACACTCGCGTATGCCTTCCGGGACGCGCTCGGTCTCAAAGACCTCATTGAGGACACGCGTGCCACGCTCCGGGGAGAGGGCATAAACTACCGCGCATTCGAGCCGAGCGAGGGCGCGATGCACGTTGGAGCGGCAAGAGACCGCCGTATCCGTGCGGGTCTGCGCTATGCCGCGGGTGGCACGCGCAAGTATTGGTTGCCTGAACGAGTGGACGACGGGGACGTCACCGCGCCGTTGTTTGCCGCGGAAGCGGACGATGTGGTACACGATGCACCAGATATGCTGCGTCGGCGTGGCAGGCGAGTACCCATGGGCGATGATGACGACGCAGACGAGTATGCACTCACGTTTGGGGATGGGCTGGTGGTACCAGGGGGCACGGATGACACGCTGTACGAGGACGCCAAAAAGTACGAGTTCGGGGACTATCGGTACCCCGTAGTCGAC
The DNA here is from genome assembly GCA_038094375.1 of Tubosaeta aff. heterosetosa. Lineage (NCBI taxonomy): Eukaryota > Fungi > Basidiomycota > Agaricomycetes > Boletales > Boletaceae > Tubosaeta > Tubosaeta aff. heterosetosa. The sequence goes on along the minus strand of JBBPUC010000137.1, from coordinate 18,147 downwards.
GTGAGCTCAGAGGAGGCCCGCCGTGCGGTGTGGGCGGCGGAAGCGCGCGTCGTGCATAATATCACCTCGGGGTTGGGTCGCGAGGCGTTTGCGGGGTACGGCGCCACACAAAGCGGGGAGCTCGTGGAGAGGGATGACGCATTTCGGACGCCCTCCCCGTCGCGTTCGCGCGTCTCGGACCCGCCGATGACACCGCGTAGCCCTGCGTCATCGCATCAGAGCCATGCGCACTCGCCCACACGTCCCCGTTTTCGTCTTCCCCATCTACTCTCTCCATCACCTTCCATCTCTGCTTCCGCCTCTGGGTCTGGGTCTGGGTCTAGGGCGTCTTCCTCGCCACGCGTGGGGAAGCGGGCGCCCCTGATCGAAGAGGACGCGGTGGATCTGGTCATTTCTGCGGATAGTCTTCGTGTCCCGACAGCCTCACGTGGGCCGCATTCCCCGCATGTACCAACGCTGATACGTGTCTGGGACCAAGTCAGTGCGGATCTCGAGCCAGCGTCACCGGTGGTGGGCGGCGGCGAGGAAGAGGGGAGGCAAGAAGAGGGGGACCTGCGGTTCGTGATTACTGTAGACGAACCTGCGGAGACGCGGACAGTGACAGACGGGCGGCGGGGGTTTGGAGAGGACGATTCAGATTACGGGAGGGCGCAGACGCCGCCGCCGCACGCACGTGCACATGGTTATGAATTTGGGATACCAGAGGAGGAAGACAACCATAATCCATGGGCATAGGCTAAAATGAAGGCTACTGGGAGTTATTGTTATCATATACCTCAACGTCGACGATTCACTTGTTATGAAAACGAACCACCAAATAAAAGTTAGTGCGGTACTTCAATCGTCCGGATATGCTCCAACAACACCTCCCAAATCTGGAGAGTGACCCAGCTCCATCCGGAGCGCCTGATAGTACCCGACCACAGATCGTAAACATGAACAAAATTGTTACCTTCAGCTATTCTAAACAGGGCTCCGAGCGGTCCCTATCGTCCCATTGTTTGTTCAAGTCGCGTACTCTTCACGGTAGTAGGCGTCGCAGTGCTCCGTCCTCTGCAGGGTTCCACTCTGCAGTTCCCCACATATCATTGTGCAGCACTACAAATCTTCATAGTACCATGATAGCTGGAAAAAAAGCCCATCGATGAGCGTGGGGCAGGTGGAGCCCGGGGCTCAGCGCTTCATATGTCGTCGACACGCGCCCCGCTAACACCACTGTCAATCGGGGGCCTTGCTTACCCCGGCACTGGGGCTTGTGCTCACACCCCGGGCAAGATCGAATAAAACGTAAGTACATATGGTATTATTCCGAAAAGAGAGAGCACATGTGGGCCCGGGAATGGTACTTAGTATGTCGTTGGTCTCTTACACTTCACTTGCCTCTGACAATTCGCTTAGGCTAATGTGTGCCGCCTCCCATGCCTATCCAGTTGGTCAAATTTAAGTGTAACATCAATGACATAACTACGGATTCAACCACATCTGAGCGCATTCTCGGTGCAAATAAATCGGCGGTTGCGGCGACCTTGAGGGTGAGATATAACGCAATTGATTCCCTAATTGGCGATATGTTGATTAGGATCCCGGTCACATTAGACGGTCAACAATGCCTTGTAAGATCTGAACTGTGACTAAACTCGCTACCGCGGTCATGCTCCTTGCGCAACGGCGGCTTGGACAGCAGTGATCCAAATCGTCATTCCGAGTTGAGCAACTGTATGGATCACCGGTGTCGCTTTATCAAGCCTCGGCACCGCCGAGAGAGCCCGTTGAGAGTGACAACGGCCGGGTGCATGGTTGACGCGTCATTATGAATGTTCTGATAATCTCGCTGTCCTCGAGAAGTCAATATCAACGCTTGGGAACGTACTGGGGCCCGTTCATCCCCAAGGCCCCGGCTAATATTGTTCAGCATAAACGATTTAACGGATGTTCTGTATCCAAACAAGCAATCACAAAAGCGATTGTCGACGTGAGACACGCCATGATCAGTGCGAACAGAATAACTGACGGGCGGTTAATATATTCGTTTTGGTGGATATAATATTCGGACAATGGCGAGTCCTATGGTGAGGCAGCATCCCGATTTTCACATGTCAAGTAGATTGGCATGGCAATATATTATCCTTAATATTATCGCAGTCTTTGAGCGGTGACATGCGAATGAAGTGCAGAACCGATCGTGTGAGAACAGTAGTCGTCATGCGACGACGCAATGATTGACATGAGATTCGTAACTGTATGCACAGACTACGATTCCGTACGTACTCTTCGTAGCCATAATTCACATTCTTTGTTACATAGAGTGGCCTAACTTATAATCCTATGCACCTTAGGCGTATCGTCGAGTTACCTAGCACAAATACTGGTATGGATCAGGTGTCCCAAAGCGAAATTCTTCATCGAGATAGGTAGTGAGTAATTGTGATGAACTGGGGGGTAGCAGCGTGCGCACTACGACAAGTCGGGATCCGGGCTGCAAAACTGCATTTCAGAGCTGTCCTTTGCACCAGATTCGTCGCTCTGTGTGGCCTCAGTCGATGTGAAATCGCGTAGCCCAATGCCGGAACTCGTGGTAGTAGGCCCATGTCGTTTCCAAGCCTTACCACTACCAATCCGTATGAGAATCAGTTGCGGAGAGAGGCACTGTTCGTCGCATCAGTTGCGTATATCAATATCATGAAACATATCTCGCGAGGGGGCTTACAGCACACATTATGTAGATCGACAGAAAGAGAATTGATATTCCACTCCCTATCCCGTACGATACCACAAACGCAATGCCGGATATCGCGTAGAGGAGTGCGGCTTCCACGATGATCGAGATCGTACCTGTGTATCTTGGCATCTCCTTCTGCTCTGGGGTGCGAGACCTGTGCGCAACCCTTCTTAGATATGCGGCCCGCGCGCAAATAATACATGATAGGATAACGTTGAGTCCGACGGAGATAGAAACATAGGTGACACCGATGTGCGCGGCAAAACCACCGGAGGAGACACCGGAAGGGGGACTGGGGTAGCACAGATGAATGACACCAATGACTGAAGTAATGGGTGTGAAGAAGCGAAAACATGAAAAAAACGTGGCTTGGAACATACTAAAAGTGACAACCCATAGAATACATGGGAAGATCAGGACCAGAAAACCGTTACAGACTGTGAAGCATCGGTACATCTGTGTTCGATAAGGGACCATTATCGTTCCTCTGGATGTACTTGACTCACAAGAAAAGCATAACTCATCAATTGCAGGATGATCGACGCAGTGGCTCCCAGCGTTCTATACCAGACAGAGTTATGGGTTGCGAGATAGGCCTCAGGCCCACCCGGAAAACCTGCATTTACAATCCACATTTCCTGACCGAATACTGCTTGAACTGCGACGTATATTGTTACGAGGAGAAGTATGGCAATATCGAAAATCGCGAGGAGGCGGCCGGTACGGGAGAGTTTGCTCGTGTTTCGATAAAAGAAAGCATGCATTGTCTGTGCAAACAGCACCAGTTCAATACCTTCCAGTACGCGTGAGCAGAAAGTTCGACTGAGAAGCGATGGAATGACTTGCCGTACAGGATGCCATTGAAAGCGATGCCGATGTAATATGAATTTTGGAACAGTGCATCGGACATGGTTGACTTCAATCAGTACGCATTGTCCGCGTACCAGGGTTCTTCCAACTTTTATTTCCTGGACGTACGAGCACAGATCTGAGGGGGAAACCCGTGACCCCATTTTAAATTCAATGTATCAGCACACAAAGGGGCCTGACCGGGAAGGGAAATTTATCGTCACCCTAAATGAAAGCCCATCCGACGGATCAAATAATAGGTTCATGTGATCTTCCACTGGGCGTGGTTTACTAGTGAAACTGATAAGCGCTCTCGGCTCCCACGGTATCATTAAACTATCTAAAGAATCTTGTCTTGCTGGTACAAGCCAACGGCGGACGTCGAGTCTACCTCTGTCCATACAAGGATCTTGTTTTGCTTCTAACGAAGCAAAACAAGATCCTTGTATGTTGGTGACTGACGGAGGTAGACTCAGGCTCCACCAATATGAAAGTCAGTGCGAATTTCATATTGGTGGAGCCTGAGTCGCGGCGTTCGACCGTTACGGTCGTTCTCTGCGCCCTTCATGGGCTCCTAAAATTTGACCAATCTTGCGAGCTCAGAGACATGGCCTACAACACAGTCTTCCAAAACTCTCTCTATGTCGGTAACAACTTTAGCTGGATCCTCTATGGTGCGTATCCTATTTATTATACACGTATTACCCCTTAGATCGGTGCGCCAGGCGTCAATCTTATGCTTTATTCCGAGACAATATATGTCTACGTCAAGCAAGGTAGAACCCAGAAAAACGCTCGTTTCTTCATGTCTTTCAGTACTGTCACGCTCATTCTCATCACCATCTTCGTCGCCCTCCAATCCATATTAGGCCAGGAGACGTGGATCATTCATGCCGATTATCCTGGAGGATCTGCGGCATATTCTGCTTCCATCGAGTCCGTGTGGTGGCAGACCATGGCCACTACGGCTGCGATCGCTCTTCAGTTATTAAGCGATGCCCTTTGGGTGAGTTCATCCCGCGATCTGCGATGGCAATACAAATAACCATGGTTTGAAAAGATATACCGATGCCTGATCGTCTGGCGAGACCCGAGAATCATCGTTATTCCTTGCTTCCTCTGGCTGGTAGCCTTTGGTGAGTCTGCACTTGCTTGCGCTGCGAAGCTGACCAACATACATGTTCTAGCATTTGGTATCTACGATCTCTACGCATCCGGGTCTCCAAATACCAACTTCTTCACTGGTTTTGCCGCACACATCGGTGTCACCTACGTCTCGGTGTCGATCGGGTTGAACGTTCTCGTGACGAGCTTAATATGTGGTCGTATCCTGTATTACGCGCACGGCATGCGGAAACAATTCGGAGGCGCATTTGCGGAGACGTATTTCAGTTCGGCGGCAATCATCATCGAGTCGGCGCTTCCATACGCGGTACTTGGAGTTGCGTTCGTGGTTTCGTATGGTTTGAATAGCGGCGTCACGTTCTTCTTTCTTTTGGTTTATACTATGTTCATGGCGAGTGGTTGTGTCTTGAGCTGCTTAGCCTTATTGCTGATAGTATTATCAGTGTCTATCACCCCAGATGCTCATCCTTCGAGTGGCATCCGGAAGGGCATGGAGCACTTCTACAGTGGCACGGACCGATGTGGAGACCGTTCACTTTCAAAAGGGTCATGGACCCTCCACGACGACTGACATCTTTACGAGTGTCATTCTTGACAACCAGGCGATGAGTGAGACGATGCCACCAGATAAGGCGGGCGGATCGAATGTGTAGATATTTCTGACAAGGTATAGGTGAACCGTCTTGTACGATACTATGGATGCATGTCTGTTGGTAGCATAGATTTTGTCACGAAGTACACCTCAAACATTTGTTAGATTTTTTCCTTCGTGATTAGTTAATGTGCTCACATATGTTCGTTACCAGTCTGACACAAAGCCCCTAGAAGTAGGTATAAGTACCTCGATTGTGAATGAGCCAACTGACCAGCCAGTCAGCGACATCGCTCAGCAGGATTTATGCGGGTTTCTAACAATGGGTCCAACAAGGACGGGGATGTCAAGGCGACATCCGTGCTGTTGATACGATCATCACGGCTTCAATGGATTGGTAGTGTCCTGCCTCACAAAAAATGCACGTGGATCGCACTGGAAAACGCTACTCGGCTACTAAACTTTTAGCAGAGGCGAATACAGATTGGAGGAGGGAAAAGTAGTATATCTCCGGGATATAACAAACACTTCCTCCCAGGCAACCCATTTATTGAACTGCTGCGCATCCGCATCGCACGTTGTAAGATCCTTGGTACGTTGTGTATAGTATTGTGCAAGGAATCAGCGAAGTGTCTGTGGCGCTTGTCATAAGACATCAGACGCACAGGTGCCACAGACATTTGCTGACGAGGAACCCGCTTTCAACCGTGTTCTTCGGGAAGTACACCAGTCGTCCGACGAGTATAAATTGCGCAAGCATGCTGTCCGCTGGAGCAAACTACCATCATCACACGGGGACCGCTCTTTCTGGCCAGCACAAGCCATGTTCCCTTCAGAGCAGATACTTACGCTCTTCAAGCCTGTCAGGGTTGGGCGGATAATGCTTCAGCACCGCGTTGTCCTTGCTCCGATGACCCGCTTCCGAGCCCATGCTTCCCATGTCCCAGGGCCTCAGCAACCATCCTACTATTCTCAGCGCGGTTCCACGCCGGGAAGCCTACTCATCTCAGAAGGGGCCCTAATCTCGCACGAGGCAGGAGGGTATGAACACGTCCCCGGCATCTACACCGATGCACAGATCCTGGGTTGGAAAAAGGCACGCCTCTCTTTTTGTCCATTTAAAGAAGTCGTACGAAGCGTGCATATAGGTCACAGATGCCGTCTATTCCAAGGGATCGTACATCTTCCTTCAGCTTTGGGCACCTGGCCGTGGTGCCGACCCGAATGTGCTGAAGAAGCAAGACCCGCCTTTGCAATACGTCTCTGCGTCCGCCATCCCATTGACCGGTAGTTCGGTAACTCCTCGTGCATTGACCGAACCCGAAATTAAAGAGTATATCGCCGCGTACGCGAGAGCGGCGAGTAATGCGGTACACAGTGCCGGGTTCGACGGGGTAGAGATCCAGGGCGCAAATGGTCACCTCGTGGATCAGTTTCTTCAAACCAACTCCAACGCCCGTTCTGATAGATGGGGTGGGGACGAAGCGGGGAGAACACGATTCGCAAGAGAAGTAGTTGACGCTGTCGTGGATGTCGTTGGTCCAGATCGTGTTGGGATTCGTATCAGTCCCTGGAGCACCTATCAAGGTGAGATCTGATATAAGGTTTCATGCCCATGCTCATATCTCGTGGTTCTGTAGATATGAAAATGCTAGATCCACGCCCCACTTTCGCTTACCTTGTTACAACGCTCCGTAACAAGCATCCCGAGTTAGCATATCTTCATGTAGTCGAACCTCGCTTGGAAGTGGAGATGGGTGCGGACGAGGCCTCAATTGCAGGCCAAGATAATGGGTTTTTGCGAGAAATATGGAACGGTGGCGAAGGCGACAAGCGAATAATTATATCCACTGGTGGCTATACACGCGAAACAGCACTCAAGACCGCAGCGGAAAAGGGAGGACTTATCGCGTTTGGGCGGTTGTATATATCGAACGTAAGGATGTCTTCCTTCAAGTGCTGTCTTCGAGTCATCTATTCACTCTGTTACCAGCCTGATCTCCCGGTTCGGCTACAAAAGGGCCTACCCTTAACGCTTCCAGACAGTTCAAAGTTCTACCTGCCGGGAGACTTGACCTCATTTGGGTACAATGATTGGCCGTTCGTAGATGGTTCCGTTCCAGATAATGAAAAAGAGGGAGAGCTTTAATACAAACGGTGGTATGGAGTATACCTTTAGCAGCGCCATCAGAAACGATAATGCAAGACATACCCACCCCTTACTTGACGCGATGTGCAACTGTGTATGAAGGTGTGGAACAGCGCAGAAGAATGATGGTCGAGTTTTGTACCCTTCATCTTTGTAACTATTCCCTATTTGAACGCAGCAGAGAAATCAATATTCTTGTTGCGATGAATCTCTACATAATTGTTTATAATAAACTTGCCTTTGGCTTGCTGAATGATCATGTATGGTGGGCGATAGCAGGGATCTCAACGTGGTGGCCGGAGTCTGGCCGTTAGCATGGGTAGTGGTCGTTGAGGCAGAGAGGCGAAAGGCGCCGTAGGGCATTGGGGAGATGCTAGCAGCTTATAGCAATCAATCATTGGGTCGTAGCAGACGCCAATCAAGCCATCTGGATGACCTACTGAGATAGCGCAAGAGCTTCGGTGTACGAGAGGATTCATCAGTGGCCATGTTGAGATGATATCCAGTTGCTGATACGACTATCATCATACAGGACAGGCGCTTGAAGCTTGAATGTTGATGGTTTCAACGTAGTTCCTAGTGGCGGAGACAAAGTCGGTGACTACTACATCGAAGGAAAACCCGTCATGTCACTCGCCACGTCGACGTCGACCCAAAACGGATCTCATTCCTCTCGCAATCCAATAACCCTTCGTTTACGCAAAATATTGGGGACAACCTTTACAGATCCAGCAACGACGGAAGCGCTTCAGACGCTGACCCATATATACAGTCCTGCTCTCGGAGTCACCGCCCTTTCTCATGCTGAACGCCTGGAGAAGGACGCGAAAGGCGATGACGACGATAGCTGGAGTGACTCAGATTCTGAAGGAACTGCACCACGAGACGATGGACCATCTGCGAGTGTCGCAAACGAAACCGCTGCACGCGTGCGCAAGAACCTTCAGCGAGACTTGGAAAACAAGTTGGCGGAAGGGAGCCGGCATGTTTTAAAGGCATTTGGAGAGGTCAATCAAGTATGTCCTTTAGTTTTTCCGCGCATACACGCAGCACTCATTTCTCCTGGACCTGCAGAAAATCGTGTCCGAGATGCGACAACATTGTGACGATGCCGAGTTGCAACCTAAGTTGTCGGGAGAGGCAAGTCGGTCATTGCTCGAGCAAGCGGAGAGCCTGAAAAACGAGAGGTAGGTCCTCGATTTCAGCCATCGAAATGTGCAAATGACCATCGTCTCCAAGGCAGGAGGTGGAAACCCAGAAATCTATTGTACTACTGTTTATCGACCGTTTCACGCTCAATGACGACGAGGTTGAAGCCATCACCTCTCGTGAGATATCTCTTGGTTCGCAGTTTTTCTCGGCCATGAACAAGACCGAACGGATTCGGAGTGATTATAGAGTATTGATGTCAGGGGAGAGGGGACCGACCAAGGCAGGGTATAGCTCTTTCCCTCAAATTGCCTCCTACGATCTTACACGGTTCCCGTTGCTACAGCATGGATATAATGTCAATGACATCTTCTTACCTTGAACAAGGTTACGACAAAATTTACCGCTGGTTGACATTCGAGTTCCGTCACATAGGAAGAGAAAGTCAACTTGAAGTTAGTTGAGCAATGCGTGAATCCATCCGTCGGCTTTCACATCGACCCGAATTGTTGTCGTAGGTACCGCACGTCTCTCTTCCGGCCGCATACATCCACCAAGTTATCCAGCGAGGCCCTCACGTTCCTGTCAGAAGCAAGGAAAAGCACACTCCTCGCGCTCTTCCTCGACGCTTTAACTCGTGGCGGCCCATCTGGATTGCCACGGCCCATCAAATTGCATGCGCACGATCCCTGATATGCTTGCGTGGGTTCATCAGGCCATAGCCGCAGAATGCGGGTTCCTTAAAAGCCTGTTTGGTTTGAATGGTCGGGCACGCATGGTAGGAGCCGCGCGGACATTCAACGGAAGTGAAGAAGAGCAGTGGGTGAAGGACTTGTTCGACTCTTCCGTGAGCAAGCTTCGCGTGTCGCTGAAGGTGAGGGAAAAGTCATCCAACTGAATGCGACTCACAAGACCAGAATGTAGGTTCGAGTTGTGCAAGCCGTACGGGCACAGGAGAGCAGTATCCTGTCGTACAGGTTGCGAACTTCTTGCAGTATTACATGCTTACTATGCAACGGACGATCGGAGACCAATCCGTACTCTCCCAGACGCTACAGGAGTAAGCACCTGTCATGTCGCTCAGTGACTTGCATGTACATATAACCGTGTTCCAGGATAACCGAGGTCAGTTATATAGTCTTTTACGAGTCAATGGAGGCACAAGGCCGTGCCTTGCATCGTATACCCTTGGTTCGTCACTCAGAATGTCCTCTTCGCCTACTAACGAGCCCCACAGGATCTCGATCCATCTCTCTCCCCTCCGCATTCCATCATCGACCATGCCCAGCTCTTGCGCGAAATTATGCAAGTCTATGATTCCTCCCTCTTCAGCGAGGATTCCAACCCTTCAGAGGTAACCACGGGGTTCCGACGCATCTTGAATGTCATGGTCGATCCAGCCATCATCATGTGTACTGCCATCGCAGAAGAAAAGGTGAGGCTGCGTCCGAGATGGGATCGGGCCGTGTTTGTGCTGAATTGCCTGGGCTATCTGGAAGTGTGTAGGTTTGCTGCGAGTAAGATATATGCTGATGTTATCCATGCGTGGACGAATAGAACGTCCTTGGACCATTTTCTTTCACGGAGAAGGAGGTGAGGGACAATATCGAGGAAGGAGTACGATTACTCGAGGATGAGCACGTAAGTTAATCTTTCACTACCGGTCGCCTGGACGCCTTGAATAGCACCTATCCAAGTATGAAAACATCCTCAAAGATGCCTCTCTTAGCAAAGCAATCCATGCCTTTGAGACGAAAGATCTGGCGGTGGGTCGCGTTCGTTGCCAATTTTCGTCTTACTCGTCTCACGACCTCTCCATATACTTTAATCTTTTTGTCAACACTAACACAATAGACTCCACTCTCTCGTCTTCCTGCGACCGAACCAGAAGCGCTGACCAAAGCCCTTGCAAAGTTCTCGCTTTGGCTCTCCACGCCAGATGTGATCTCCTCGCCCCGTCTCTTCCCCGTCTCTTCCTCTATCCTTGCTACTCAAGTACATCGAGGTGCGCTCCGGTGTCTCGTTCACGCATATAGTGCCCTGTGCAAAGAAGTCCGGGCAGAAAGTGCACAGGGGAGATACGAAGCAGGAAGTGTCGTTCTTGGGAGAGAGAGGCCATTTGGACAAGTTAAATTGCTGAGGCAGATCTTTGGCCTCGAGGAGGACTCGTGATCATTTGGTATTCATGACGTGAAAGTGGAACTACCTACTGGCCAGGTGAGGGCATGTTAATCTATGAGCATCGCGTATATGACATAGAAACACCGTTTCAGGTGTTCCTCACTCAGACCAGCATAGTAGTAGGAAAGGCACGTGAGGATAATTGCGACGTCTGGATGACCAAACTCTGCCCTCGTTGCTGGAACATCTTTGGCTCGGTATGGTACTGTGAGCATAGTACACGATGGGGCAAGCCCATAGTCAACTCGCCACCGTCGTTCTTCAAGAGCAAACAAAAGAACCCGGTTAGCGAAGAGGCCGCGCAGTAATAGCGTTGTCGCAGCCAGTTCCTCGTTGCCCGCCGTCCAGGCTACCCTGCTCGCATTCCAGGGAGGTTGTCCTCAGTCGTAGCCCCTTCCACCGTGCTTCAAGTGTCTACTAGTATAACCCACGCCAGGCTGAGCACTTCAACTCAGTAGGCTATGCGGTGCCGACGTGTCCGTTCGCACTTGCAATTATAGTCGAATAAATAGAATATATACCGTATAGTCGCAGGGTGTCCAACAGGTATGTGGTCCGAAATACACATGGAACAAAATGATGTACTCTCACCGGCCATACGGAAAAAGTTGTGGGCAAGTCGAATCTTGAACTGTCTCGTAGAACGTTACCAAGTTGCCCTTGATTGCAGTCTTGAGTTCCGAGGGTGGGTCGGGGTAAAGTCGAGCTGTCAAGTTCACCTGTTGCTCGTACGCAGAGCATCTCTTCAGGAAAAATCAGCATGAGCGACAAAGGAACGTGAAATCGACGCACAGCCCCGTACGCTTCCGGCGTTATTATATAGTTGCCCACACCCTCGTTGTAGCCTGGCATCACGCCGACAGAGTCGAGTATCTCGTTAAAGATGATGTCTAGGTGAGAAAAGTCATACGGAGCTTGGCGACGATAAAAGTCGTCGGGAAACCTGTTGTAGTCGAAGAAACTTCGTACATCGTCCAAAGTGCCATTCAATGTCGTGTTTGCCGTTTGGTTGCTGACGAACAGGGCAAGAGGAAGTGTGGCTTCGGTATAGGCGGTTAGGAAGCGCGAGAAATCAAACGTGAATGACGGGTTGCGGGACATCGAGTCGTTAATTCTCAGCGCCTTGTGAAACGCAATGGATTCCACCGTGATCATGCCATCTGCGACAAGATTCGCAGCAGAAACGAGCTGATAAATAGACGTTAATGGTATATAAACATGAACCGTGACCTGCACCTGCCTGATCGAACAAGGTCTCATTGAAATTGATACTGTCTCCAAAAAAGTAGTCGTTACGAGTAATGCTAGCATCGCCTATAGAAATCTAAATCAAACATGTTAACGGAGGGCATTCGATAGACTTACCCTCAAAGTTTCCATGCGTACTGATCCCTGGAGTGAACGCACCATTTTTGGTAGCGTCCGAACCAATGCTCATCAGGTTCGTCAAATGGTTTCCGTCGACAACAAATGCCTTCTATTTCTCAGCAAGACAACTCGATGCCAGAATATTTTCGGACATACAGTATAGGTGACAAAGGAAGCTAAATCGTGTGCCATATTGAAGCCTGGTCATCGGATTGAATTTTTGACGAGATCTCCTATGAGATAATGTACGTGCCTTCTTGGACAGCGGTGATGATCTCAGCCGGTGTGGCCACACCGGTACGGTTGATGTACTGTGTGAGAAAACCATGTCGTTGGGTCAATCACATCGTCGAGATGCTGAATTACTTAATTACCCCATGAGACGCCAGGGTATTCAAACCCGGGCACGGACCTCGGATATCATCTCGTCCGGGGGGTATGAACGGATGGTCCGCATCATTGACAAGTTTTGCGGAGGTGTCGTTGATGGGTGGCGGGAGAGGTTGTGCACCGTGGGTCCTGCTAAAGGTGTGCGCAACAGCCCGGATCTCTGTTGCAGACAGACCGGTGAGCGAACGATATTCGGGGAAGCGCACTAAATTTGGAAACCCAGAGGCGCATGAGACGAATGTGACTATGATCACGAGAAATTGCAGCTGCATGACCAAGGGATTAGGAAAAGTTTTCCAGAGAGGATGGCATAACTTACGACGATCTTATATTCAGCATGCTGTGCTGATAGTTGAGTGGCGCACCCTTACAGCTCGCACGTCAGCCTCAGCCATGACATCAGCAGCGAGCGGTTGTTTTGCACGCCCAGATGATTTTTCCCAAATATATATCCCGGGGTTTAATGACACTGAGGTTATTTGCTAGCCAGTCTTGCGCTGGTTGGCAGCTGCCACTGCCTCCGCAGAGTGTCCACTAGCAGCGACCAACAAATTTCTACTAATCTGAAAAGTGACAACAACTCACGTCCAATTATCAGACCTCAGGTCAGAATTGATAGATACCTCTGCTGTAGACCACTCGTACTCTGCTGCTATCACGGCAAAACCAGATCCACCTGCAGAAACCAAACAACACGAGGGAGTGTCATCAGACCGACCTTTAGGTTCGGCGCCAAAACCACCAAGCGGACACAGTTTGTGTTCAGATTTTTTTTTAAAATCCATTTGTGTCCTTTGGGGTAGTTTACCCTATGTTGGACATTACATCGCTTGGTAGTAAGGGGCACCTGTGCCCCCTGGCCCCGCAAATCCCCTGACGGCCAGGCTTAAGGCCCCCGTCAGTCCTGCCATTCCCTCTGGCAGTTTTAGATGCGCTAGGCCCCGAATCAGCGTCCACCATGGTGATAACTTGCGTGGTGGTTATTGTACTGTCGTGGCGGTAGGTAGCATTTACTCGAATCTGCCTGTGTTCAGATTGATGATGGAGTCAGCACCAACATGGTGAAGCCTGAGTAAATAGATACAGATGTTGAAAAGTGCAAAAGCCCGCCAAATGGAAATAAGGAAACGCCCAAAAACTGGTGTCGCAGGTGTAACGAACACAATCACAAGGCACGTGAACGGTGACTATGGAAAGACCAAAGCACAATCGACGAGTAGGAACCTAGAGGAGTTGCAGCGTCAGCGGATAAAAGGCCAGCAAAGTCTGCGTAAGCATCGCAAGCCGAGCGGACAACAAACACATGGCCACGGGAGTCTAGTAGTCTACCACACAGCTGCCACGAGCCCCGGCAAGTCAGCAGGTTGACGAGAAGACCGCAGACACTAGAAGCCCGAACGCGGAGCGCACTCGACCCACGTCCCAGCGCACACCTCACCCAACCCATTAGACGCACCGCTCGACGAACGAACTGGATACAGACTCCGAGCTGGGGAAGCTGTCGAGTGGTTAGGAGAGAGGTGAAAGCGAGAAGGTTGCGGCGAATGGAGGAGTGCGAGGACCCCGTCACTCACGACGAAGAAACCGCGGCGAACGTAGCTCAACTACTATCCCTATCCATCGAGGTCGTCCGAAGTCCGTCGAAGAACGGCGCGAGCGTCGCGAGACCAACCACACGACACCAACACGAGCGCACGACGATCCCAAGCCTACGCCTAAAGACTCCGAAAGCACAACGATTGACGATGCATATCATCCGGACGTACCGCCAAAACTGCCAGATGCAGCAGAGCGCATAGCGGAACGAGATAGCGAGGCAAGAGAAGAGGTGAGCGAGGGTGGAGGAAGGTGCAAAGGGAAGGGTATGCACAGCGACGAGACGCGTCGATCTGAGCGGCCCGTGGGCTAAGGGCACAGGAGACTGGAATGCGCACGCGAAGCCTATCCCGCAGAACCACAACCCCCGCTCGTACCAGTCGAGCCACAGACAAAACAAACACATTGCGCATGGAAACGCAGACGCGGAGGCCGACGAATACGGCGGAGGAGAGTGCGATGACACGCGAATCGAGGGAGAGCGCGCGAGGACGCATCGCAACGAGTCAAACGAGGCAGCGAGTCCACGACGAGGCACGTATAACCGCCCACCACAGCCGTACCAGGTAGTCAGTGCACTACGTACAAATACGATGGCCTGCGACCCCATCTATACCTCTAGAACCCCCTGACCAACCCGCCAGCCAGGGGGAGGGTACACCCATTGTGAGCGGCAAGCTTGGGTCCACCGCAGATGACGCGGACGTAAAGACGACATGGAGTGGCAATGACAATGCCAAGAATCGACCCTGGGCGATACCGAGAACCCCCTAGAGCTTCGAGCTCGAGGGGGCGGATTGTCCATTTGCCAGGCGCGAGCTCGACACCGCGGAGGGTCACGCAGATACGGTGGTAGTACACAGCGACGGCGAAGACGCTGAAGTAACACCGGGTGACGATGAACGTCATCCATACGCAACACTATAGGCCCCTGCACACACTCAGGCATAATGCGAGGGAAGGGAACCCACCTCAAGCGATCCCATATGTTCCGAGTCGCAAAGCGGATGCGATCCCGATGTCGAACGGTGACGGGGACCCGAGGAACCGATCTCAGAAGCAGCCGCACGCGTTGGACCAGTCCACAAACACATAGAGGGAGCCGATGACGACTCACTAGGATGGGGTACAGAGGAGTCAACCCTGCCAGATGGCAAAGCGTACACATGGAGACAGAAGACGCTAGAACGAGACAGAAGAAGCCACGGAACGGGTCAGAACAGATCTGCACACAAGCAGAATGCCAGGTGGAGTACGCGCCTGGGACAGCTCCAGGCAAGTCGGACAACCCGAATGACGACACAAATGCATCGAACTCCTACCCGAGAGCCAGGGGGGGCCACAACGCAGCGAAATCATGCCCGTCAACAGGTCGAACGCACGGTATGGCCACATGGAAAGATGGATGTACCCAACGGCACCAACAACAGACTAGAGCGTCTAGAGGATGATGGAACACCCGCAACGCTGAGATGAACCCGCAGAGCCGAGTTACAGGCGAAGAGTCTGCTGGCGCAAGCGAGATGAAGCAGAGCCTGTAGATAACGAAGGGACATGCAATAGCGGTCAAAACGATGCTAGTAACGATGGGATAAGCCACCCTGCGGACAGCGCAACGAGCGACACAGACGCTAGTAGTCTTGAGACCAGACTCTAAATTACTAGATATGGTATCATAGCTACAACGAAAATTATATCACATGTATTTGACTCTGTCGAAATCGAACAGATAGGCAATCAACGAGCAATGTGATGGAGAAAATGCCCGAGCGCAGTAGTAGCCGTTCAGAGTTTCCAGAGATACTGAGTAACACCAACCAAAGAAATAGACGCGGTCACATAAATGGGGCAGTAGTAGGTTCTCGTGACCTTGTCTTCTGAGCCTAGATTCAGCTTCACTCTCCGTATGGGAACAGCTGTTGGCAAGTCGGGTCTCCCAGTGTTTGATAAAACGTGACCAAGTTGGCCTTGATCGCAGTCTTTAGCTCGGGAGCGGGGTCGGGATACAGCTGAGCTGTCAAGTTCACCTGATGGTGATACCCAAAACACAACTAACAATAACATCAGTGAAGGGGATTCCAAGCGCAGGATCGACGCACGCTCCCGTCGTCTTCTGGGTCCACCACATAGTTCCCAACGCCTTCGTTGCGGCCCGGTCGTACACCGACCAAGTTGAACACCTCTTTAAACATGATCTTGATCTGCTCAAAGTCATACGGAGCTTGCCGACGATAAAAGTTATCGGGGTACTTGTGGTTGTCGAAGAAGCTACGAGCATCGTCTAATGTGGCATTCACCGTCGTGTTTACGGTTTGGTTGCTCACAAAGAAGGCGAGAGGGAATGTTGTTTCGGCGTATGCGGTCAGATAGCGTGGTGTACCAAACGAAAACGTCGGGTTGCGTGCTATCGAGTCATTGATGCGCTGTTTTTTTTGCAGCGCAGCAGATTCGATAGTGATTTCGCCGCTGCCTACGAGATCCGCAGCAATAACAAACTGTAACAATGTGAGAAAAAGTAACGTGTAGTAAGTTCTACTTGCTTGTTCGAACAAGGTATCATTGAAACTGTAGTTATTCCCAAAGTATCGATCTCCGCGAGTCGTGCTGGCATCACCTATAGAGGGCAGTGATCAGCACTTGCAAAGAGCTATCTATCGCCTTGAAATAGACTCGCCTTCGAAATTAAGGTGGGTGTCGATCCCTGGAGTCAACTCGCCACATGTCGTAGCATTTGCACCAATACTCATCAAGTTGGTCAGATGATTCCCATCAACAATAAATGCCTATTCCATTGTTTAGCAGGACAGAACGGAATGTCGGGATAATCCTCTGACATACAGCATAAGTTATGAATGTAGCCAGTTGGTATCCCATGTTAAAACCTGTGTATCAGGGTGAATTCTCAGTGAAGAATTCCTTTACTGTTACACGTGCCTTCTTGGACACCGGTGATGATATCACCCGGAGTAACCACGCCATTACGGTTGATGTACTTTGCGAAATGACCATGTCATTGGGCTAATCACGCTCAGCTTTCCAAACCACTCACTCCATGAGAGGCTAAGGTGTTTAATCCGGGGCAGGGGCCTCGGATGTCGCCTGGTCGATCCGGTATGAACGGATGATCCGCATCATTGACCAGTTTTGCGGACGTGTCGTTGATAGGAGGCGGGAGAGGTTGTGCACCGGGGGTGCTGCTCAAACTTCTTGCTACGGCACGCACCTCTCCAGCAGACAGACCGGCGAGCGAACGATATTCGGGGAAGTTTGCTAGATTTGGAAATCCTGATGCATATGGGGCAAGGGCAACTAGTATCGCGAGGTATTGGACCTGCATGATATAGAGGGATTAGAAAGACAAATCTGGTAGAGAGGGAGTCAGTTGGCCGGTTTTTATATCCAGTGTACTTAGCGAGCTACGAAGGTCGTTACTGTGTTTGGAGCTGCCAGAATTGTTTCAAATCGAAATAGCCGAAAATTTTCGGTGACGGACATACCTTGCAAAAGTGTGTATAATAATACCGATAGTTTTTTTATCAGATGCCTCTAGCGAACCCCACTGGTAGAGTTCCTTCGTTGGCTTCAATCTTAAGTGCACGAACGCGCCGTAACCGAACGATTCCTTGTCATGCGATACTTGAGAAGACAAGATGGCGATGCGAGGTATCACATTTGACACAGTCAATCACCAACGTTCATATCGGCTAAGTAGACACCAGCCAATCAAGTAATCCCAGGTAACGAAAGGCAGTACTCAAGTACAGCATGGGCAGAACGCTTGAGACGTGGCAGAGTACGCTCGAGGTATCTATGGAGCGATTGCCTGTACAAGAACACTGAGACCGTGGACAATCACTGCCATCAGCCGTAGCAACGTGACTGAGACTTGAGTGGGATGTAAATTGTGCGGAAACACAAAACAATCTCGCTTCTATGGGGGACTAGACTCCAGAGGCGAGGTCTGAGGGTGTATGTCGGACAAAGGGCTACAGGGGAGAACGAAGACATGTGGTCCCGGAATCCGGATAG
>JBBPUC010000136.1:0-42921 GCA_038094375.1 Tubosaeta aff. heterosetosa | reverse complement strand
CAGCGAGGTTCATGTTTCAATACAATTACAGTTGCGACCCTGAACCCCGCAACAATGGAGATCCTCTCGCTATTTCGGGGCGATACCATCATCGTGAAGTATGTATACTCCATGTTGTCTTGTGGCCTGATCACTTATTTCATACAGAGGGAAGAAACGACGAGATACGGTGCTCATCTGTTTGTCGTCGGACGACGTCGAGGAAGGTCGCATCCAGCTAAACAAGGTCGCACGAAACAATCTGCGCGTCAAGTTGGGTGATGTCGTCAACGTTCACCAATGTCTCGACATCAAGTATGGGAAACGGATACATGTCCTTCCCTTTGACGATTCTATTGAGGGTTTAAGTGGTAACCTCTTCGAGGTCTACCTCAAGCCCTATTTCCTCGAAGGTATGTCCTGACGTGGCATTTACCTGTCAATTCGCTCATTTCCTACTAGCATACCGCCCTGTCCGCAAGGGTGACACTTTCCTCGTAAGGGGAGGCATGAGAACAGTTGAATTCAAGGTTATTGAAACCGATCCGGCCGAGTACTGTATCGTGGCTCAGGACACTGTCATCCACACGGGTATGAAAACCATTTTGTGTGTGGCGTCTGCTAAAACATCATTTCAGAGGGCGACCCGGTCAAGCGCGAGGATGAAGAAGCAAACCTCAATGATGTTGGGTATGACGATATCGGTGGCTGTCGCAAGCAGATGGCGCAGATTCGTGAACTTGTTGAATTACCCCTCCGCCATCCTCAACTCTTTAAGTCGATCGGTATCAAACCACCACGGGGTATCCTCATGTTCGGTCCTCCCGGAACTGGTAAAACTCTCATGGCTCGTGCAGTGGCCAACGAGACTGGCGCATTCTTCTTCTTGATCAATGGTCCAGAGATCATGAGTAAGATGGCTGGTGAGAGTGAAAGCAATTTACGCAAGGCGTTCGAGGAGGCAGAGAAGAATTCCCCTTCCATCATTTTTATCGATGAAATCGATTCCATTGCCCCGAAACGCGAAAAGGTGTGTCGAATTGTGTGTTGTATTATTCTGGAGCTCATTTTAGTTGTAGACGAATGGCGAAGTGGAGCGTCGCGTCGTTTCTCAATTGCTTACTCTCATGGATGGTCTGAAAGCCCGGTCCAACGTCGTTGTTATGGCTGCCACCAACCGGCCAAACTCGATCGACCCTGCGCTCCGCCGTTTTGGTCGTTTTGATCGTGAAGTCGATATTGGCATTCCCGATCCAACAGGGCGTCTCGAGATTCTCCGAATTCACACCAAGAACATGAAACTGGCCGAAGATGTCGATTTGGAGCAGGTAGGGACATATCAGCTCTGTTATCGCAATATCCATGATCTCAATGACTGAGTAGATTGCGGCCGATACCCATGGTTATGTCGGTTCAGATATCGCGTCGCTCTGTTCCGAGGCTGCTATGCAACAGATCCGAGAAAAGATGGATTTGATCGACCTCGATGAAGACACTATTGATGCTGAGGTCCTCGATTCTCTTGGTGTTACCATGGAGAACTTCCGATTTGCTCTGGGTACTTCTAACCCCTCGGCACTCAGAGAAACTGTTGTTGAGGTGCCGACCGTCACATGGGACGACATCGGTGGTCTCGAAAACGTCAAGCTCGAACTCCAGGAAACCGTACAGTACCCTGTGGACCACCCCGAGAAGTTCCTCAAGTATGGTATGGCACCATCGAAAGGTGTTTTGTTCTATGGCCCACCAGGAACTGGTAAAACGTTACTTGCCAAAGCCATTGCCAACGAGTGCAACGCCAACTTCATCAGTATCAAGGGTCCTGAATTGCTCACCATGTGGTTCGGTGAATCAGAAGCCAACGTTCGTGACGTTTTCGATAAAGCACGCGCCGCCGCACCCTGTGTCATGTTCTTTGATGAGCTTGACTCTATTGCAAAAGCACGTGGAGGGTCCTCCGGTGACGCAGGGGGCGCTGGCGACCGTGTCCTTAACCAGTTGCTTACTGAAATGGACGGTATGAACGCCAAGAAGAACGTCTTCATTATCGGTGCAACCAACCGTCCTGATCAAATCGACCCTGCGTTATTGCGTCCAGGACGATTAGACCAGTTGATCTACATACCACTTCCCGACGAGGGAGGACGCTTGTCCATCCTCACCGCTCAGCTGAAGAAGTCACCCGTGGCTCCCGACGTTGATCTTTCCTTCCTTGCCAAGTCAACGCATGGCTTTTCTGGCGCCGATCTGCAGGAAATCTGCCAACGTGCTGCCAAACTCGCTATCCGCGAGAGTATTGAAGCGGACGTCAGGCGACAAAGAGAGAAGCGTGAAAAGGAGGAAGCTGCCGGGGATGATGCTGAGATGGACGAGGATGAAGAGGAAGATCCTGTGCCGCAGATCACCAAAGATCATTTCGAGGAGGCGATGAAGTACGCGAGACGGTCTGTGTCTGATCAGGATATCAGGCGTTATGAGATGTTTTCTCAGGTGTGTAGTTGCGTTCTTTCGTACAGGATGAAGCCACTTACTTTACGGCTTTACAGAACCTCCAGCAGTCGCGTGGTTTCGGGAACAACTTTAGGTTCCCGGAAGGCAGCGAGCCTTCTGGGACATCTGCACCGATTGGCAATACCGGCTTCCAGGACGACACGCAAGAGGACGATTTGTATGCTTAGATCGTCGCTGTCTTAAGTACACGATTGGTTTTTGCACTCTTACCGCGAGGTTGAACGCCAACGTTACTCGTGTCTTGTAGTAGTTTCTCTCTTATTTGGACGCGTCAATTGAATGCCATTAGACAGCCTGTTGATGGTGTGGATGAGTTTGAGTTGTCTACATAAAGGTTTGTTGAACGCCGGCTAGTAGTCATCCTCGTCATACCCATCCTCATCCTCATACCAGTTCCCATCCTCATGCACATCTGCATCCTCATATGTATCCCCACCTTCATCCACATCCCCACCTTCATCCACATCCCCACCTTCATCCACATCCCCACCTTCATCCACATCCCCACCTTCATCCGCACCCACATCCATATCTGTATCTACATCCTCATATCCATCCTCACTTTTATCTTCATCCACATCTTTGTCCACTTCCACTTCTGTATCTGTATCTACATTCTCATGTTCATCCCCATCCCCATCCCCATCCTCTTCTTCATCAGCTTGAATGATGCATTTGTTCTCCATGTTCTCCTCCTCCTCCTCTTCTTCTTCTTTGCCCTCCTCCTCCTCACCTTCATACATACACTCATATTCATACCCATCCCCATACTCTTTGTCACCCTGAACAACACATCTAACCATGGTGAGTCGAGGACAGAGTGCCCCACGGATAGACAGTGCATCACGTAGGGATCGTTCAGAGATGGCATCCTTGGACAATCTGTGCTCGGGCGCAAATGTGATGTAATACAGCACCAATTCCTCTAGGGCTGGTGCAAATAAGGCGCCTGGGCTCAGAGTGCACCCACTCGAAACGCCTGCAGGCTGAACAGCAGGGAGAGCGAGCAAAGAAGCCAGATCAGGCATCAAGCCTCCACTTAGTTTTATGCACTGCAATCCAACGAGATGGCCTAACATCTCCCTCCAAAAGTCGGATGAGAATGGTGGGTTGATCATATCAAGAAATTGAATGTGAGTCGAGGGAATAGAACGACTGATATTGCATATGACGTGAATCGTATCGAAGACCGTTAGCGATAACCCCATTCCGATACGGATTACAAGGGGAACATCGCAATCCAAGAGTGGGGTTTCCATTGACAGATCAGGATCAAAGTCAAGGTGCTCTGATGCGATGAGAGTGAAGACGTCACGCCTGGGGAAAAGGATGCCCAGTGAACGGATTGTTGGGCACAACAGATCTTTGGATTGGGTGAACCTTTGTGCAAGAAATAGATGAATTGGAGCGTAATCGTCAACAGAGAGGTTGTATCCAAAGTCGATTTCTAGCCTCACTTGTGTTTTCAATGGTATGTTTACGCAGGACAGCAACGTAACGACCGAAGAGAGGAGATCGTTGATGAAAAAGCGAGCGAGATGGGGTAAGGTGACGGTCGGGTAAGCACCGATCGTGTCGCCAGTAAGAGAATTGCCCGTGTGAGGAAAAGCCTCACTAATATGCAAGTCTATGAGGGCTTGCATACCACTCAGTGTGGCTAGAAACTCCACGATGTTTTGCCGAGCAGAGGTGGGAACGCGGCACAAGAAGAACGTTGTTACTCCACTCAAGTCGAGAGAATGCCATGGCAGCGCGCAACCAAAGAGCTTCAGTGTATGGAGAGCTGGAGTACTTTTGATCGCAAGGGTAAGACTCCCCCCGAAAGGATTGTTCAGCCAGATATCTAGGACCTGCAAACGCGGAGCGTACAAATCACGCAATTCCATAAGATATACGTCCGGGACGTTTAGACGGAGCTCCTGGATTCGTTCTGCGTGGTTCAGTACCTTCTCTACAGAGGACGTCCACCAGCGAGTGCTAGAAGGAAGGCGGACAGATATCCTCAACGGTGCTTGTTTTGACCTGTCCAGTAATTCTTCTGTCCAACGCAGCGATGCAACAAAGTGATATGCCCAAAGCGCTGGGCAGCTCAGAGCAATGGAGCGCCAATGACGGCAAACGTACGAGACATTGACCCAACGTGGGACATAGGCGCCCACAGCGTCACTCTCGTGATGGTTGCGTGCGGCACGGATAAATATTTTTTCAAGCATTTCAGGTGGAAGGCGGAAAACAGGCAAGGAAGAACTATTTCGAGTGCAGAGCTCGGGGGAGGACAGCAAGTGCTTATTGATCTCTTCATCCATGTTTAGGGTCGTGGTCACGGCACCGTGTGTAGATGACTGAAAAAGTTGTGGGAGTCACTATTCATACTGTGGTCCGATATCCAACACTGAACTTACGGGAGACAGACAAGCGATAAACGTGAAGATACGACTGTTGGAGCCCGCACGCGCTGCCGTGTGGAACGATTCCCTAAAGAGGACTAAGACATTAGTTGTATACGGTGATCTGCATGATTGCTAGTCGCACAACGTCGACCCTCAATACTGGACTTGAACAGATGCCACTACTCCGGTTGGATAGCCAAACGAAAGGCGAGATGTCTGCATGATGTACGTCGCCGTCTCATCATTTTATCTGTAGAAAGCTGAGGCTGCTTGAGTTGCGAGTCAACTATGATTGCCGCCGCGGGAACAACTCGAGATCTATTAATACAGGCATCGGTAGCACGGCGCAAATGAACAGCAAGACAACGGTAGAGATCAAGAGATCAATGGTAACTGAGTCATCTTGAGAATGAGGAAATTTCATGTTGTCAAGTGAGCTGCACGTCAACCCGGCGAGGCTGCGGTCTTGCCCTCCAAGTGAATTCCACCAAAACAAGTTTGAATGTAGTCCGCTCTACCACCAGTACCGTGGCCTACGGCCGTCGTCCATGTAGCCGTTATCATCGTCTTCACCTATATCTATGTCCTCGCATTTGATCATGGTGAGTCGAGGACGAAGCGCTTTACGGGTAGCCAGTGCTCTATGTAGCGATTTTTGATAGATGGCATCATCTGACAAGTCGTTCTCGGGTGAAAACAAGATGCGATACAGTTCCAACTCCTCCAACATGGGTATGAATGTGTGGCCTGGAGTTGAATCGTGATCACCTGCGGTGGTTTCTACCCTCAGTGCCTCCACCGACTCATCGGGAGCAAGAGTGAGCAAAGAAACCAGATCAGGGATATTGCCATCACTCAATTTCATGTACCGCAACCCATCAAGAAGGCCGAACATCTTCCTCCAAAAGTTGCGCAAGAATGGTGGATGTATGACGTGAAGTGTTTGGACATGGGCTAAGGAAATGGAGCAACAGATGTCGCTCAGGATGTCCACTGTCTCAACCGCCAAAGACATGCTCGCAATGATCGTGAGAGGAACATTGCAATCCCGTGCTGGATACTCCATTGACAGGTTAGAATCGTATTCACCATGTTCTGATGCACTGAGAGTACAGCAATGTTCATGCGAGTGGATGACCAGTGAACGGATTATTGGACAAGACGACGACAGATCTTGAGCATCGCTGAATCTTCGCGCAAGAAATAAAGAAATTTGGGCATAATCATCACCGGATACGTTGTCCGAGGACATTTCTAGCCTAACTTGTGCTTTTATTGGGATTGTTGTGCGGGATAGCAATGCAAGGACCGCAGAACCTGGCCCGGCAATGAAAAGGCGAGCAAGATTGGGAAAGCAGAGTTCCGGGGAATCATGAGATGCTCCGCTGGAGAGAAAACCAGGGGCACGAGCAAGAGACTGATCAAGGTGTAAGACTGCGAGGGCTTGCATACGACTAAGCATGGACAAAAGGTCCACAATATCCGGTGGAAATGGAGCGGCAACATGTTCCAGGAAGAGTGTTGTCACCCCAGTGAGGTTAAGTGAAGACCACGGCAAGGAATAGTTAACGAGTTTCAGTGTGCGCAAGGGTGGCATATCCCCATGGTTTATTGCTAACTCGGAAGGACCTCCCTGAGAACCAATCTCCAGGATCTCCAGGGGCGCATACAGGGTGAGCTGAGTTGGAAGAATGGTGGGTAGGACGTTCAGACGGAGCTCCTGAATTCGTTCCGCGTGGTTCAACACTGTCTCCACAAGGCACGACCACCAGGATTTGGATCTCTTTTGTTCTTGGTTAATGCATATCTTCAACGATGCTCGTTTTGACCTAGCCAGTAATTCTTCTGTCCAGCGAAGCGAGACGGTGAAGTGGTATGTCCAAAGGGTTGGGCAACTCAGAGCAACGCTGCGCCAATGGCGACAAACGTATGAGACATTAACCCAATCGGGGACACAAAAGGCAATAGGGCCGTTTGCATTCCTCTCGTGATAGTCGCCTGCGGCATGGACAAATATGTTTTCAAGCGTTTCCAACGGAAGGCAAAAAACGGGCAAGAATGAGTTCTGTTGGGCATAGAGGTTGGATAATGATACCAAGTGCCTATAGATCTCTTCCTGAACGCGTGCTTGGGTCATGGTCGCCATCCGTAGTCTCTTCAACCCCAGAGAAAGTTATACTATATCATCAGTGTTTGTATTTGACGCGGCATGCTACGACTTACGGGGCGCGGGTCTGAAGCAATATGGTGTTGCAGCCAGAGGACGCGACGCTCACGATACAGTGTGACGCACACGTGACATGCATACCCAAAAAGGGTAACGGTGCTGATAAAAAACACTCTCGTTCAATGCTCTTGGCAGATGCGTGTCTTCAGATATACCTAGCCAGTAACTAGTAACTCTCCACTCCAGTGAAGTGACAAGTCTAGGTATTGGGCAGAGTAACGTGCCGAGTAGTGGTGACAAAGGCTATACACTAATAATGATATCTCAACGCTAATTATGACAACTTTAGCCTGCGTGGGGAACCAGCAGAGGAGGCACCGGATGCACTAGTCGCATCGCTGATCACAGAGGACGCTGGCCTGTTAATGCGACTACGAAGCCGCTCTACCTCACGCTCTAGGCTGGAGACATCGTGAACATCAAGGATTAAATGCAGAGGGATAGACCTACGTCAAAGTACTTTGCTTGGCCTCTACAGCTTGTAATTCAAGCCGCCGATTGACGCGAACCAATTCACTTTCCGAGGATTGCTATACTTTTGTTCAGCGGCGAAGACAGGTGGATAAGGTTAGACCGACCGATTGATCAAGCTTTTCACGCAGGCCCTGAACCTGGGCTTCCGACAGTTTCCGGTCCTCTTCTAGCTTTGAACGATGGCGTTCACTCTCTTGCAGTCGTAACTGGAGATCCCTGACCGCTTTGTCGGAGGAACGGAGTGGTGTACTGTGCTTCTTGTCGTTCGTGGCCTGGTTGAGCTGACTGGTGAGTTCCTCGACACGAACCTGTAATTGGCGAATGGTCGCATTTGGCTGGGGCATGGTGGCGTAAGATTTTGTCTCAAGGTCCACGATCCGCACGTTGAAGTCCTTGACTTGTTTCTCCAACTGGGCCTACGGGGGGTGAAAAAATGACTCTCGAGTAAAGTATGATTTTGCGCACATTCTTTCTGTCCAGGTTTGTGTTCTCGATTCGGATTTTATCTAGCTCGAGTTGGCTTTCTGCGGCATGCGATTCTGCGGCTTTCATACGTCCAAATGCCATCGAGACACGATCTTCTTGCTCTTCTAGAGAGCGCTCCAGATCTTGCTTCTCGAGCTGCAGTTTCTGTAGCTCTCGGTCCGATGTTACCTTGGTGGCATCAATGTGGTCAAGCTTGATACCCTCCAGCTCCGCTTGTAACGCCCGCCTTGCTTTTTGGAGCATCGCGCGGTCCGCTTCTGCATCGTTCAGAACACTCCTTAGCTCACGGACTTGAGAGTGGAGTGACACAATTTGGGCCTGTTGATCAGACTGCACCGTAGTGGCGGTTTCGTACGCCTTTGTCAAGTCCGTGATCTTCGTGTCCAAGCGTTCTTTCTCTCTCTTCCATGCGCCACCACTGTAAACTTCTTCGTCGAAGCGTAGCTGCAAATCTTCATAGTCCGATTGGATCTTGCGGTTGTCTTCACGGAGGCGGGTCATGGTGTCACGTTGCGACTGAAGTTCTGGGATGCGATGAGGAAAACGGCGTCAGAAATCAGCAAGGAAACATCACCTTCACTCAGCTGCGCAAGCTCGGCTGGAGGCTGATGAGTATCCTCTCACAAGATCACGAATGTGTAATCACCTTGATACTTTTTTCGGGTCTGATCACCGGCAAAGTCTCGCTCTGAGAGATCTTTCTGATGTTGAAGGCGTTCGTCTTGGAGTTGTTGAGCCAAACGACGCCTATGAATACCAAGCTCGGAGGACTCTTTATCTTCTTCCTCAATCTGCTGTTCCAATTCCCGGAGTTTGTGTTCGGTGGTCTCTAACTTATCTTCGATCGATTTCTTCTCAGCGGTAAGGTCAAGATGAGTCCTCTCCAAGTCAGTGAACGCGCGGCGAGCTTAAGAGAGTTAGCCTGCGTAGTAGGGAGTGTCTCTGTGCTTACCAAATGTTTCTGCCTGTTCTGCCTTTGCCTGGGCGATCTCGGAGTCTTGAAGTTTCGCGTTGTTGAGCAACATTTTCTGTTTGTATGACTCAATCGCCTGTTGAAGCTCTTCGCGCCCCAATGGGTCAGCGGTGATGTTGAGATTGGTGACACCACCTACCTGTTTGCATTGCAATCGCAGCAGCTGAAGTTATCTGGAGTTCTTGTAATTGCGTCTGGAGTTGTCGATGCGCGTCTGCTTGGATTGAGCAGAGGACATTGGTGAGGGCAAACGCACGTACTCATAGCATCATTCTTAGAGGCTATCTCGGCATCCAGTTTCTCGTTGATGTCAGCGAGTTCATCCCGACTCCGTTTCCGGGCTTCTTCCAATTCGAGCTGCAAAGTCTGTTGCCGTGCCAGCTGTTAAATATATTTCATCACAAGTCCTCGCTTTCACTACGCCTGAGAAACACGCACGAGAGCTCTACGAGACTCCCCTGTAGACTCGACCTTGAGCACAGGCGGTGGTACATCTGGAGCCCCCATAACGACCGAAAACTGGCGTGACAGTTCAGCTTCGGCTGCTTGGAGCTCACGAACAAGGCGAGAGCGGAATGTCTCGTCCATCGGAGTATCCTTCATGATGAGGTCGAGAAGCTCCTGGTGCTGACGCCCGACCTGGGCTTTGATCTGTGCGACCATCCCCTGGACGGTTTCCGCGTCCTGGAGTCGCTCCTCCAACTGCGCAATCTTCGCCGCGTATTCACGTTGCAACGACGCGCTAGGCTGATCGAGGTCAGCGCTTTCTGCAATCTTGGAAAGCTCGCTTTCTAGAGCGTCTTTCGACTGTTGTACCGCAGAGAGTTGATCACGGGTGACTCCCAGCTCATTCTTAACGCCTTGCAAGTCAGCCTGTAGGCGACGGAGGGTAGACTCTGACGTTTCCCTTGCCTTCCGTTCGGATTGGAGGGCCGCCAGGGCATCCAATGCCCTTTCTTCGTTCGCCCGAGCGGTCTTCTCGATTGCGCGAAGCTCTACTTGTTCAATTTTATTCTCGCGCACAAAATCTTCTGCCTCGCGGGTCAACGTCAACTTGGCCTTCTCCAAAGACCGAATGTAAACGGCGTTCCTCTGCAATTCCTCATGGGCGTCCTTGAGCTGCTGGTCGGTAACCTTTTTTGCCTTTTCAAGCACGTGAACATGCTCGACGATCCGCTTGTCTTGTCTAGACTCGAGCTGCTTGATCTCCCATTCCTTGTTTTTGAGGTCGGTGAGTACCTTGTTGAGAGCGGCGTCCATTTTGGAGAGACGATCTTGATCCAGAACGAGCTCCCGTTTTTGGTTGGTTGCTACTTGGTGAAGTTGTTTGTGCTTGGCTGACTCGGCCTCCAGCTGTTTACGAGTTTGCTCCAGTTGCCGTTCAACGGCGTGGGACCCGCGCTCCAGCTGCAAAACCGTGTCCTCGAGCTCGTTGTATTTGCTGTGAGCTGAGCCTAGTTGCCGCTCAAACGACTGAAGCGGCCCTTAGGCACACAAATTGCCAAATATCAGGAGATACTCTTACCTCCTTGGCCTTCTCGGCCTCGGCAAGCCGTGAATCCGAATCAATCTGCTTCGCCCGAAGCATCTGCAATTCTGATTCCACTGTTCGCTTCGACTTCTCCATGGCGGCTGCCACTGCCTCGGCCTTGTTGAGCTGTTCGCTGGCGGCCCTTTCGCGCTCAAGTAACGACGCATGTGAGCTCTCGAGTTGGGCATACTGACGGTGAACCCTTTCAACCTCGAGTTTGAGCTTGCTTTCGCTCTCAAGAGCTGTCTTACGGAGCACTTGATGATCCGTGACTTGGTGTCGCAAGTCGGCAAGCTCAACCTCCCTGCTCTTCTCGACCTCGCGTCGGCGCGTCTCTTCGGTAGATTTTGTCTCCATCACGGTACGTAGTTCGTCGAGTTCTTCCTGTAGCCTAGCTTTAGCTGTCAGAGCGCTGTCTACGTCCGCTTTGTAGGTATCCAGTTCGGCCGTTTGCTTCTCGGCTAAAGAACGAACTTCGATAACGTTGTTTTGGAGGTGTGAGCGCTCTCGCTTCAATGCAGCGACTTCCGAGGCAAGGCGAACGATGTCATCTTCTTTTTTCTGGAGCATTGTAGAATAATCATTGGCAGTGCGGGTCAGCTCGGCCAGCTGTTCTTTGGCTTGTTGCGAGCCCTTCTCGAGCGAGTCGATTTTGCCATTCAAAAGGTCACTT
Source organism: Tubosaeta aff. heterosetosa (assembly GCA_038094375.1). Classification (NCBI taxonomy): domain Eukaryota; kingdom Fungi; phylum Basidiomycota; class Agaricomycetes; order Boletales; family Boletaceae; genus Tubosaeta; species Tubosaeta aff. heterosetosa. The sequence goes on along the minus strand of JBBPUC010000136.1, from coordinate 31,677 downwards.
TGGAGACAAGTGAGTGAATTCCGCGAGCATGCCATTTTCTAGTACTCACGTCGTATGTGACTCTGCAGCCAACTTTGAGTGCAGCTCATGAATGGATGCCTCGGAGCGGTCTTTAAGGCGAGCAAAATCTTCGTCACGCTGGGACACCAATGTCGTGAAGTCTTCGTTCAACTTTTGCAGCTCGTCTCGCTCGTCTTGCAGTTGTCCCATGCCACTTTCCATGGTAGAGAGAAGGTCCACAAATTCTGCCTCTTTCTTCTTCCACTCGTTTTGCTGGGCTTCTAGACGTACAAGGTGTTCGGCAGCTTGGTCAAATGCTTGACGAAGATTTTCATGTTTCTCCTCAGTTTCCTTTTGTCGAAGCAGGGCCCGGTCCAGTTGCGAATCCAGAACATCGAGGTCGGCATGCAAGGCAACGATCTCTTCTTCCAGTTCGCTCTCCCGCTGCTTACTTCGTTGAAGTAATAGGTCTTTGTCAAGCGTGAGTGCCCGCTCTGCTGCAAGATCCTCGACGATCTTTTGTTTCTCTGCCTCCAACGACATCTTCATGTTTTCCAAGTTCTCCTTCTCGCGCTTGTCTCTTTCTGCCCGTTCCTTGATGAGTTGTAGTTCTACTTCTTTCCGTCTGAGCTCCTCGTCGTTGCGAGTGGCAGCAAGCAAGGGTCGAACCTAGGCCACTCAACGTTAGAAGGTGAAAATCGTCAAGATGACTTTCTCAAACCTTTGTGTAAAGCTGCCACCATGGCCAGTCCTTGAGTTCACCGTATACTCGAGCATTGCGCTGAATGGTCCGAATAGCAATAGCGCGATTAAGAATCTTCTTCATCTGCCTTCGCGCGGAGTATTTGCGTGCCACAGCCTGTAGTCTCGAGAAAACATCGTATAACAACGCATCTCGACGTTCTTCTAACTCAGCGAGCACACCTGCCTTGAAGAAAATTTTGGAGGTGCCAACGCGATAAAGTTCCTTATCAAGCTCTAGTGCTTCCACCATACGGAGACAAGCCTTTCGACCGTCCATGTAACCGCGAGGGATTATGCCCGGAGTCATGATCTCGTATCGTTGTCGGAACTCGACGAAGGGAAGTCGATTGGGATAACCCAGCCTAGCAATGCGGATGCCTTCCAATACACCATTGCAACGCAATTGATCTAGCACAAGTGGCACATCAACGCGTCCTGGCTTCTTGATGACGTTGGGAACGATACACCGAACGAAATGAGGCTGCGTAGCGTGCAATTGGGTCATCAGCAACGCCAACTGTTCTTTATGCCTTTGAGCCACAGTGCGAAAAGCGCCTTTCTTGACGCCGCGCCTTTTACCCATGGTGACTCCGACAGTCGAAGAGGGCAGATCAGGAAGTACACCTGCGTAGTCCTGGAAAAGAGATGCTACATAGGACTGCGTGGACGCAGCAAGAACGCGGGTGAGATTGTCGTTCAACGGATCTTTGTTCTTCTCCAGCCAACCATAAGTACGGTACTCGACCCTTCCAGCGTAATGGGTGATAATGAAACCTTGCTCAAACTTAGGGAGTTCGTACTTGCTGCGACCAGGGTGCGGCGGCTCTCCGAGTGCTAAGTCCCCACTCCATAACGAATGAACTTTCTCCGTGAAAGTAAGATCCGTTGCCTTGGGCATGATACAGTCCTCATCCAGGCAGCTGAGGATACCGATGACATTGCCACCTCCTTCAATGAGATCGATCGTCGGCTGCAGGTCAAGCTTGAAGTTCACGTAATCCCATTCGATGCCTTCGCGAGAATACTCTTCTTGCTCGAGGACAAACATGTGGTGGTTAAAGAATTGTTGGAGTTTTTCGTTGGTAAAGTTGATGAGAAGCTGCTCGTAGGTGTTGATCTCGAAGATCTCAAACCCTGCAATATCCAGTACACCAATAAATGTCGACTTTTGAGATGGGCGATCTAGGGCGTGGTTGATGCGGTCAACCAGGGCACCAAACGATTTCTCGTAGAGCGTTTTCGAAAGAGCAGCAAGTTCATCCAGAGCCTGTTGACCGGTGCGCGCCTGTGTGACCCATTCCCGTCCAGCAAGTACCTTTGGGCGTAAGAGGGCCTTTGTAAATTCGGCCAGTGGGATTCCCAAAAGGTGACAGACACGCTCTGCCTGAGAGGAATCGATCATGATGGCGGCACCGTCAGCACGCATAGATGTAATGGCGATGTTACCAATGTGGAGAACCGCTGCCACGATCCGAAATAGATCAAACTGTTCAGCTTGAGAGAAGCCAACGATTTCGAAAGCGTTCTTTCAGAATATAATTGGAAAACTAGTCTTTGAGCACAAATAAGAAAACCAACTTACCATGAGAGTATCCCAGTCATCGCGATCATTAACGCCATCAATCTCCCTCCTGCTCCGGTTAAGGAATTCGTAATCTTCAATGTTCCCGTCAAGTAACAATGACTCTGGAACGCAATGAATATATGTATATAACGCTGAGCGTCGACCACCTACCCTTCAGAGAACCATGGGTGGACATCAATTGGTAGAAGACATGGAAGTTACGTTCCGCAGGACTGCGCACAACTACACGACTCTTCTCCAATAGGTACCAGTCGATGTTAGCTCCAGATATGCTCCCGTCCGGTGCGAAACTAATCCGAATGAATTTGCCGAAGCGACTTGAATTGTTGTTCCGTTGGGTTTGTGCATTCCCAAAGGCCTCAAGGATAGGGTTGGCTTGAATGATTTGTCGCTCCAATAGACCGAGTCTGTCTTTGGCAGTCGTAGCGCTCCCTGATCCCGTTACTGATATACTTTTTCTGCTTCTAGGAAGCCCGATCGATGGTATTGCCGAGTATGAGGATATCGACGATGATGGTGTATGGGACGAGTTGGGAAGGTGCGCGTCAGTTGCTATGGCCGATAGGTATTGAATGACTTTCTTGGTGCTTTCCGTTTTCCCGGCACCCGACTCACCGCTAGACGAGTAATCCGTTAGTGAGGACGGCGCAGTCTGGGAACAAGCACAACGAACGTGATGAGAATACTCTGATTCTCGCGTTCTTCTTGCATATTGATCCATGCGCGTTCTGTAACAGCAAAAATATGTGGCGGGTTTTCATCTCGTCGTTTGTTACGGTATTGTTGAATGATGGTGTCGGTATAGAGTGGCAAGTTCTGGTAAGGATTAATGGCGACTAAGAATAAGCCAGAATACGTCTGTGATGACAGTGTTAGTCAGGACAACCACGCCACAAATGACCAGGAGCGTCTTCAGGGACGCGCACCTTGAAAGGAGGGAAAGGAGACTCACGTAGATTGCTCCAGAGCCATACCTTAGACGGAGATTGTGAACAACACTGGCTTCGTTCAGAAACGTAAGGTCTGCGATGTCATCTACGCGATCAAACTTTGGTGGATTCATCTTGGATAAAGCATAGAGTGGAACGTGGCGGATCTGACAAACTTAAGGAGGGCGGCGAACCGAATATGAGAACACCTACCTCTCCACCTGACGATATGACAATTTCCGCCATCTCCTGGTCTTCTTGATGGACCCACCCGGCAAGATAACCCTCCTTCTCGTCCGGAACCCATACCCACTTCTTCTCGTTGAATTCGGCCTGAAGGGCAGCGGCACGGGCAGCCTCCGCACCGCCGTAAGAGTTGTGCAATCCGTTCATGACTGATATCGCGGTCTACGGCCGGGAAACGCGCGTCTCAGATCACGAGGCGGGATGAGTTGGCGGTGGACTGGTATGAAGACGGTCGCGCGGGGTATCAGCGGTATAAAACGTAGATCAAGCGTTGCCGTCGTGACGAAATGGGGCGAGTACTGGGACGAGCACCGACGAGATGTCGGTGGTTAGATGTCGGCTGAGTCGTTCAATGGCCGCGTCAACAATCAACTGCTTTCCCCGTTTTGGAACATTCATGTTGGTGACATCTGCTCATCTCAACGATACGCCTCGTGAAAGTCTCGCGGACTTTTCGATTACCGCCCGCACATTTTTGGGGCTCGGGAATATTGTGCCTGTCATATATTCCAGTGATTACCGATCCGACGGAAGGTTGCTTCAGTACTACGCTTTCGTTTGATGTTATACGTCCGTGTACTTTGTGGCCATCCATGGGATGGGGTACGCGCGAGAAACGACATCCGGTACCTGTTGGGTACCCGGAGACTCATAGCTTTAACTTAGTATAATTGGAGAGGACATCTGACGTCACGCTTGTTTGCATGGGCTGAAATGTTTTTTGGCACCCACACCTCTGATACGCCGCACAGAATGGGGTTCCCATGAAATGAGGGTGGTTGATTATAATCGATCAAAAGTGAGTCAACACCCATTGCTACGCAGTGTCCGCTGTTGTTAGTTTACCCAGTTCTGCAGCGGTGAACACGAGGTTGAATGGCAGTGACTTCGCGGCGCGCTCGTGCGCATTTTGAAGCATGCCCTCACAGGTGAGCCTACTTGAAGGCCCTCCAGTGACGCTCGTTCACAGCACGCGGAGTTCACCCTCAACAATTGCTAAGAGCCCTAGATTCATATACGTGTTCAGGTCCGTTGTCAGCGGTCAGAACCGCGAGTATGTAAAACGCCGATATTCCGGCGCTTTTTCATAGGAACAAGTTCTTGGAACGGCGCCAAAAGAGGTGGGCGACTTTATGCACACGCAGCGCGGCAACAGCCTCATCAACGCGTGTACAACACGTTTTTGTAGGGTGGACCCTCAATCAAAAACAAGATCAATTTCTTGTTCGCGTTCCGATAAGAACCTCCTGTCGTTGGGCGTCTACTAAAGTTTTCCCATCCCCTCATCCGCGTAACGACCCATTCCCCTTCCCTTCATCGATGATCATTGACAGCGACTTATTTGTTGAATGGATTGACGTTCCGGACGACCTCTCGCCCGTAGACGAGGACGGCCTCGGGCTAAAAAACCTGTGAGTTCCGACCCACAAGAATTTGAATGTTGGTCTCATTTCAGCATCAGCACTTTCCTTGGTCATCAGACCGATCCTGTCATCAACAACAACAGATGTGAACCGAGCAGTGGTTTGCTACTTGCGTCCCCCAATGCTTCCCAAGATTTGGACGCGTTAGATGTAACCGGCACACTTGCTGTGCAAAATGCGTTTCTCGACTCGGATGTGAGTCCTGAGTTTCTCGAGACGGTATGGTTTAGTATTCAGAATACACACCAGCCTTCCCCATCATACGCATCCTACCCGGGCCTGTGCCCTCCACTTTCCCCAGATTCCTCTCCGTATAGCGCATCGTCCTCGCCGTGGCTCCAGACTCCTACGACTGATTCATCGCTAGCAAACCTTGCTAATCTCACGCGAGAATTGTGGGATTCTAGCACGGAGGAGACTATCCACTTTGTGGATCAATCCGGAAACAGTCTGGAGGATGTTCCTTTACAACTTTACAACGTAATGCCGGAGGACATCGCGTGTACATCTCAAACCACCTACGAATCCCTTTCTAACTTCAATGCACCGTCCGTCGTCATATCACCCCCATATTGTGTGTCGACACTCCCCCAGGACGAAGTCGTACCCCCAATCCATTATGTATCGCAGGCCTCATCTTCTCCCCATTCGACACCGCAGTCCTTGTTCATGTTTTCACCAGCGACTTGTTATACCCAAGATTCACTACCCGCGTCACCCTCGTTGTCCCCTCTAAGCACTCTAAGTTTACTTTCCCAGTCTCCGACTATACCATCAAGCCATTTATCCCACATCGATTATTCTTCTGTGTTATCCGCGCTCTCGCCCGTGCCAATTTCCGCCGGTGATGACAGAGCTGAAGCCACCACACTTGGAAGCGCGAACACGGTTAGTTTGCGGGGGAAGCGCAGCCTGGGGAACCTCGATGAAGATGATCCGGCTTACGGGATTCCCAGGCGCCCCAGAGCGAACAACCACGACGAAGACGAATGGAACCCGGAGTCCGAGCGCGCCAAGCGTCCTAGAGTCGCAGCGTTTTCGCAACCGAGCAGCGAGTCAGATTCATGCGAAATTCCCAACCGAGACTCGGAGGGGTCTTCCGACGCCACTCATCCCATGTCATGCGAGTATTGCGGGCAGAGCTTTACGCGCGCCTCGGATTGTATTCGCCACATGGAAAATTCGGCGAATCATCCCGAGACGCGTAAAGTGTGGCCGTGCCCGTACTGTGACAGCGTCCTAGGACGCAAGGATGCCCTTGGGCGACACATACGAACACTGCATGCCGGTAAGCCTGTTGTCCAGCTTGAAGGCGTCTTGGAGAGTCGTTTGCCGGGGGGTCAGAAGGAACCATTTACGCAGCGAATGGGGCAGAGAAAAATGTCTTTGAGGAAGCGTCCGAGGAGGGACGTGCGTGCTAGACACCGTTAATGACACGGTATCTAGCAAGTACACAGTACAACGGATGGATCCATAATGAGGACTGGTCTAAATGTGGTTAGTTTCGTATATAGTACCAGCTGGTCTGCTTGTTTCACATTTAGCATGGCGTTTAGGCCAGTACTTGCGACATCCGATTGTAGTTTGATGACATAATCATTTGGAGATCGTTCTTTTACCCCCACATCCATGGACAACAACACAACGTCACCTAAAGAGAATGACACGCACCTGTGGATACCAGAACCAGAGACGAGCGACCCCACGAGCGACCCCACGCCTTCATCATCACGTGCCCCACAGTTGCTGAGAGAGCGACTCTACGTGGGCAATCTCAGTCCAACCGTGGACGAGTGAGCAACAAGATGGTGGTCGTTGGCCGAATTCTAAGTGTTTCAGATATGCTCTACTTCAGGTTTTTACAAAGTTTGGCAAGATCGCAAAGATGGATTTCTTGTTTCACAAATCCGGCATCAACAAGGGGAAGCCGCGAGGGTATGCATTTGTCGAGTATATGAACGAAGCGGTAAGTCGCTGCACTTCTTCGGTCATGTTGGGCTCTTTTGACGTTTGTATCCCCCGTTATTGTGCGTTGGACGGCGGTACTGGCTCAATCACATGACCGAAGGTTTCGTGCTGGCCGACGTGGGCTGACTGGACTCGTTGGGCATCTAGGATGCAGCCAAGGCTTTGCAGACTGCAAACGGGAAGCTCTTGCGTGGTCGTAAGCTGACGGTGACGCATGCACAGCAAGCACCAAGCCACGATGCGCGATCAACGTCGTATACGGGCAGAAGCAAGAGAGCAGACACGATGCCTACAGCGCTGAGCTTGGCGAAAAGTAGTGGGATTGCGCGCCCCGAAGCGTACGTATACGAGCACATAGTCTGGCTTACTTTGGGGTCCACTCACAATACACCCCAGGAAAACGTCGAGCAAGATTGCCATGATGGAAGCCAAGTTGCGCCAGATGGCGAGTTCATCCGCCTTTGCAGAGAAGCCGACTCTACCAAACAAACCTGTTGCAATGCCGACGGGCATGGAGGGCTCGCATTCCCAAAGTGCGTCGCGTCGTGGGACGAGGTTCATCTCTGAGGAGATGGTTCGGGCGAGGACTGGAGAAGAATGCGTTGGGCGAGGGCGATCGGTTGCATCTCCATTGATGGGCCATTCGGAATCGATAAGGATTGCAACTTCAAACAAGCAACGAGGGATACCCGGCGTCAAGATTGTGAAAGGGAGCATGAATAGGGAGCCGCGTGGTTGATATGACTGGGCTTAGTGGTTAGACGCCTTGTTTAATGAATGTTTGCGTCTGCGACCACTAAGATTGTTCGCTAGTTGACAGAGCAGTTCGGAATCTTCGTGGGAGACAGTGTCTGAGTGTCGCGAATTCAGGTACGCAAACGCTGGCGATATGACAGGGGTGAGAACGTGACGCGGATTGCTAACCAATAATAAGCGCATCTTTGGTCCTTTCTGCTTGAGATGATTGGCTTGTCTTTACCAGGGACCGTCGCCCCCACTCTGCATTGTGAACTTTTCCCCACCTTTAGTTGACCGATTTAGAGAACCGCTGCAGGACTCCTGAACGGTATAAACAACGATGGGAGCCAGCAAGTGGAACGGTTCAAACCGAAAGATTGGCCCACTTGCTTTTCGTCGATTTCAATTAGCTCCCTCTATTCACACCGCAGTTAACACCATACTATGACGAGTTCACGGACAATAGGTAGTCGGGTTGGGCCATTCAAGTGCGCGTCGCGTAATGGCAACTACAACACTTGAATTCATCGCGCGAAGACGCCCTTTCCATGTCGATCTGGCGATCCCACAAGTAACGGAGCATATTCGTGTGAAGGACATCAAAGCAAAAGACCACGTTTGAGTGTCTGCTTACACGCCATAGCGTGTCATCGTACCTCTCGCAGGAATAATCCCATGCCAGTGGGAGTTCCTGTTGTCACTGTTGCCAGTCTCAGCTTAAGTAAAGACTATCGACAAGCTCTCCCATGACAATTTGCAAATGGTTGACAATACTCTAGTAAAGCCAAGCACCCTATGGCGGACGAGTATTGATAATGCCGATTGATAATAACCGTTTCACCTTGCGTCGGCGGCCGAGTGAGCGTGACCGCCAGCCAATCAGAACGTCTCGGATCTGATGTCATTCAATGGCTTTCCCCATGGCGCAGATCACAAGACTACTCCCATCGCTCTCAGCGGTGCTTGAAAATGGTTGCGCTGCCCTTCTTATAGCCCGGCCTCATCAGCCCCTCTTCCCACATACCCATCTACACTCACAATGGCTTCCCAAGACGTCTACACCACCTCAAACGGCGTTCCCGTATCAGAGCCATACGCTGCCCAGCGCGTTGGTACCTTCGGGCCCCTTCTTATCCAGGGTGGGCGTCCTTTTGCTCTTGTGAACGTTCCGAGCTGACGGAGACCGTCCAGATTTTCACCACATCGATCTCCTCGCACACTTTGATCGCGAGCGTATCCCAGAACGTGTCGTAAGTTTGCAGATCCGTCTTTCTTCGCTCATTCCCCACACAACCATCCAGGTCCACGCCAAAGGCGCTGGTGCGCACGGCTACTTTGAATTGACCCACAGCCTCAGCGACATCACTTCTTCCAAGTTCTTCACAGAAACCAACAAGAAGCACAGTGCCACAGTCCGGTTCTCCACTGTAGGAGGCGAACTTGGATCTGCGGATACCGCTCGCGATCCCCGCGGCTTCGCCGTCAAGATCAGAACTGAGGAGGGCAACCTCGACTTGGTGTACAACAACACCCCTGTCTTTTTCATCAGGGATCCGGCCAAGTTCCCCCACTTCATTCATACCCAGAAGCGTAACCCTCAAACTCATTTAAAAGATGCCGACATCTTCTGGGTACGAACCTGTCGTCTGCTTGTTCGCGTCTCGTGATATTGAACTAGACGCACCGTAGGACTACATTACGCAAAACCCAGAGTCAGCTCATCAAGTCACCATCTTGTTCACCGATCGCGGCACTCCTGACGGTTACCACAACCAGCATGGTTACTCTGGACATACCTACAAGCTTGTCAAAGATGACGGTAGCTGGGTTTACATCAAGATCCACCTCAAAAAAGATGGAGGTTTCAAGGTTAGCGTTATCCCATCCCTGACGATTTCCTTTCTCATTCTTCTAGACCCTTGACAGCGCCACCGCGGGCAGGCTCAGTGGAGAAGACCCAGACTATGGTATCCGGTCGCTCTTTGAGACAATTGAAAGGGGCGAATACCCATCTTGGACAGTTAAGATCGTATGTGGTCATACCTAATGCGGGATTCTGGTCGTTCAGCTTGTGTTCTAGCAAACAATGACACCGCAGCAAGCAGAGCAATTCAGATACAACGTTTTGGACCTTACAAAAGTCTGGCCTCACGACCAGTACCCATTGCGCGATATTGGCAAGTTCGTGTTGAACAAAAACGTCGAAAACTACTTTGCCGAGGTTGAACAGGTTGGTTTGCGTTTGTGCTTTGGATGGGGGCTTTGTCTAATCAAGGATCATCTCAGATCGCGTTCTCTCCTTCTCATACTATTCCTTACCTTGAGCCTTCTGCAGACCCCGTTTTGCAGTCTCGACTTTTCTCCTATCCAGACACTCACCGCCACCGACTTGGCGCGAACTACAATCAGCTCCCTGTCAACAAGCCCCAAAACCCAGTTGTCAACTTCCAGCGCGACGGCCCCATGGCTATCGACAACCAGGGGTCTCGCCCCAATTATCAGAGCAGCGTCAAACCATTAACGTACCTCAGGAACAAGGGCGCAATTTATGGGTCTGCCCGCGACCTTCAGCGCGAGGCTGACCACGAGAGATGGGTCGGCAGCGCTTTCTGGGACTTGAGCGAAGTAACGGAACGTCAGTCATCCATATCCTCACACACGGAAAATATCTTGACTGAACTTGACTCCTACAGTGGACTTTGAGCAGCCCCGCAACCTGATCGTGAACGTCTTGACAGAAACGGAACGTACACACCTTGTTAATAATTTGGTTGAACATATCCACGGTGTGAAGAGCAAAGTGATCAAGGGGAGAGTCAGTAAGTAGCTCTGGGCCGTTCGTTCTTGATGACTTGAGCTGACGTATGCGTCAACTTCTTTAATAGTCTCCTACTTGGCTTCCATCCACCAAGAGTTGTCGGACCGAGTTGCAGATGGCCTCGGATTCCCCAAAGGTAGTCCGCTTGAGAACATCAAGCCTGCGGATGCCGCTTTACGTTTCCGTGTTCGCCAGAGCTGCTAGTGGCCGCCACATGAAGTGCGCCCATACTCTTTGTAATCGAACGTGTACAATAGGTACCGCACAAGCGGCGAGCATGTGCCACACGTAGTTGGATATCATTTGTTTCTTTGTGACGTTCGACGCGCATGATGAGGCAAATTTGCATATACGCTGAAAGCAACACTACAGATATAACGAAGAACAAAAAATGACCGAGTTGGGTCGTTCAAGCATTTCGGATGCCTTTTGGAACTTTTCTTGTAGCTCTGAATTCCCAATCACTTTTGCGGCTTGTGTCATCTGTCGTAAAAGCTCGCCCAATCGTCTAAATACGCGGATGAGGTTGCCTTCGAACTGGTCCGTCAACTGTCACACCGCGAGGTGAGCACGCAAAGAGAAACGCAATGCGATCACCAACCTTGCAAATATCTGCAAAGGACGCCCCACGACACCACTGTAGCACTGCCTCCATGAGCTCCACCTTGAACGACTGCACGTATTCGTCCTCGATCAGAGACAACTTGGATTCTTGAGATACCTTGGCAATACGCCGAGCCAGCTCCTGCATCACGCGCAGAGGTGCCGCGAGCTCCTCGGCAAGCTTGATGTGTTGCTCGCTCTGATGCCCACGTCAGCGTCCGCACCCACACCACGTCGACCGGACCCACCTTTTCCGTGAACACGAAACAGCTGAGCAAGCTGGCACATTGCTCGGGCAGCAGCGCGTTGAAAGCGCCGTTGAAAATGAGCTCGGTGAGCAACAGCTCGTCGCCCGTGCTGATCTCACACGCGACGCGGCCCTTCATCTCCGAAATGTCGTTCGCGTTGGTAAAGCCGAGCCGTCGCAGCACGCGCTTTCGGGACTTGAGTTCCTCCAGCTGCAGCACGTCGTGTGTGGCCGAGATCCGTTTCTTGAGTGCTCGGACGTTTGTCTGTGCAGACTGTTTCTGCGCATAGAGCGTGTACAGCTGTGGAAGACGAGAGTCCCTGTGAAGAGGATTCGAAAACATTTTTTTCTCCATGACGTCGATTTTCTGACGGACAGCGAGGTTCAGTGTGAGACAGGTCGAGTGAGAACGACGCTTGCCTTGACCAGGTTGAGGAATTTTTCGTCCTTGATCCCCATGTTTTCAACTGGATCGAGGAGCGCGATTCCCTCGGGGAACCTGCGCTGCACTTCCTGTACACTTTTCCAGACGGTTTCTCGCGCTTGGTCTAGTCGCAAGTCTTTTGGGAGGAATATTCGAATGTGACTGATGGCTTCGATTGTCGACAGCAAAACTGGGACCACGAGGGGATCCCCTTTCACGTTGGGTGGGCAGGGCAGGACACCACCCGGCGTGGGTGTCATGATATTTCTGTCTTTGGGGAGGGCTGCCCCTGTCTGACAGTTCAACAGAACATCGAGAATATATTGTTCGTGTGGAGGGACGTCGTCGGTCTGGAATTCAGGCTTGGTCTATAAATTGTACGCAAATTTGAGCAATCGGCCAACAAGCGGCGGGAAGAGGGGCGAACCGACCTTGGACTTGATGCGTTTTTGGAAATTGATCACGACGCCCCAGCCAAAATCGGCGTCTTTGTACTTGATTCGGACTAGGCGACCAGCCTGAAGGAAGGGTAAGCTGTACGTCGGGTGCGTGATGACCGTCCGAAAGTCGTCTGCCATTTGATCGAGTTGTTGGCGACACTCATAATAAGCGGCAACGAGGTGCTCGTCCAGGATTTGTATCGAGTCCCGCCGTCTCTCTTCCGTCCTCAATTCTGCATAATCGATATGAGCAAACAAGAAACACATGGCCAACTCTGCAAGACAAACCAATTTCTAGCGCCGGAATCCCTGCACTACTCTGGAATTGGAAGAAACACCGTTCGAGCATGTATTCGGGACTAATCCCTTCCACTTTGAGAAGATTCAAGATCATGTTGTACCCCAGATGGAAAGCGGAATCGAGTCGATCAGCCTCTCCCTTGATCATCGTCTTTGCAGAAGTGGGTTCCAGCTTCTCGTCACACATCATAATAACGACACCTCGATCGTCCAAGCCGCGACGTCCCGCACGACCTGACATTTGGATGTATTCCCCAGAAGAGAGGTCCCGGAATTCACGCCCATCAAATTTGCGAGCCGCTGTAAATACTACGGTCTTTGCGGGCATGTTGAGACCGATAGAGAATGTTTCGGTAGCGAAAAGTACTTTGATGAGGCCTTCCTGGAAGAGGATTTCGATAACCTCCTTTAGGATAGGTAGAAGACCGCCATGATGTATGCCAATCCCGCGCTTCAGAAGGGGAAGGAGGTTCGATATCTGAGGTAGATTACGATCGTCCGGAGAAAGGTTTTCAACAGCATTTTGGAAGATACTCGCCACGAGCTCTTGTTCATCATTCGAGTTGAACTCAAACTTTGACATAGTAAGTGCCAGAGCCTCGCATTCTCGTTTGCTAAACGCGAAGACAATGACCGGGTTATAATTTTTGAGCATGATCATTTTGATAATCTTGGAGATATCAGAAGATCCTACCAAACGATGAGCAAGGCATTGACGGTTGCGAGGCATATTATATCTACCCTTCTTTTCACCGCCCTTTCTGGTCTTGCCTTTGCGCCCTTTGCCGCTTTGGGGATCTGCCGGATCCTCTCCCATTTTCTCCTGAAGGGTTCCCATGGCTTTGCTGAAATTGTCCTCCTTGAATTCGCCCTTCTCGTTGACCACTAAGTAAATGCCCTCGCCACCAGCAGGGAAGAGATAGTGCTGCAGCGGCGTCGGCCGGAAGTCGGTATACACAACATGACATGGTTGTTCGTGAGACTTGCATATCCACTCTGCGAATTGCATTGCGTTGGGGATGGTGGCCGACAGGAACACATAGCGGACGGTGTGAGGGAGCAGGATAATAGTCTCCTCCCAAACTACGCCACGTTCCTTGTCCCGCATATAGTGAATTTCATCAAATATGACCCATGCGACTTCTCGCATGATTTCTGAACCACGATATAGCATAGACCGTAAAATCTGAAAACCCTATAAAGCCGTGGTAAAAAATACAGCAAGACACTTACTTCTGTCGTCATGACCAAGCAAGTCGCGGACGGATTGATCGTAACATCACCCGTCATGAGACCAACGTCACCAAACTCGCCAAGCATCTCACGATACTTTTGGTTACTGAGGGCCTATGTAAAGCCAAAGGCATCGACATCTTAGCCTACGCTCGTATGGGTTCAAACTTGCTCACTTTTATTGGACTAGTGTAGATTACACGTTGTCGGTTCAGAAGACATTGCGCTATGGCGTACTCTGCCACGACTGTCTTTCCAGCACTGGTATGCGCCGATACCAGGACACTCTCATTCCGCTGGATCGCATACACCGAAACCTGCTGAAACGGATCGAGCGTGAATTTGTATTCCCGCGCAGGTTTCGAGGGGGGGATATGCTTTGCAATGGGGACATAGTCGTATGCGGGAGGGATGGCGACTTGATGCCGGACCTGAACAATATAAGGCCAAAACGGAAACGTCATGTAAGTTCACAAACCTGATGTCGAAGTTCGAGTCGTGAACCCTCTTCGACGGGACCGGTCAATCCACCACTCGCGGCCATCTCGCGCCTTGCCTCCGTCTGGAACTCATCGACCACGACAGGGACGGGGCTCACAGCGCGAGACCGCTTCACGGGTCTCTCGGCGGTTTCATGCGGTGCTGGTGGCAGCCTGCTTACATCGGCAATACCGGCACTTGATTTTCGCTTTTGACCCGAGGTGGATGGAGGAACGGAGCGAGGTATCGGTATCTTGTCTGCGGCAGTTTCATCGTCGCTCTCGTCTTCTTGTGGGGCGGTGTCGAGGAAAGAGAACAAGTCTGGCGCCATCGCGAGCGGGGAGGAAAGCCATTGTGGTGGCTTGTGGGCGAAGTCAAATACGTAAATAGATAAAGCTTCCCAGGGTCTTTGACACCGAAGCTTGAATGAATCAAGGAATGTCAAGGCAAGAATTGTCGTAAATACCCGGGCAACGATCAAGAACTCCCAGGAAAGTTCCATGACAAGAGCAGATATGAGACATCGCGCTCGATCTTGTCTCGTCTCACCAGAGTTCTTGTCTACCGAAACAACGCATATAAACCGGAGGGTCACAATGGAAAATCGCGAAGCCTTCCATGATGTTGTCTCCCGCTCTCTCAGCTCTCATCGCACTGTGGGGCATAGTGACAATTTATATCATACGCAATCGCAAGGCCCGAGCACGGTGTCCACTGCCCCCAGGACCAAGACCCCTTCCCTTGATCGGAAATTTGCTGGATATTCCCTTGAAGGACGAAGCAGCGACTTACAACCAGTGGGCTATTAAACATGGTTCGTCCTTGATCAATAAATCGCGTTTTCCTTGGATGCTAGAGACCACTTCAAGGCGACTTGGTGTATGCCAGTGTCATAGGACACCGTCTGCTGTTCGTCAACTCCCCGAAAATTGCAAACGACCTCTTTGAGAGGCGTTTTGTCAATTACTCGGACAGGAACAAATTACCGATGATTAATGATTTGTGAGTTTCTTTCGCACAACGACGAGCAAGGCTCATTTTTCATGTAGAATGGGATGGGACTGGAGCTTTGGCCACATGCCATACGGTGCGTATTCTGTACCCTCCCAATCACATGGATCAGTAACACTCGTCTGCTTGTAGGGGAACGCTGGAAAAAACATCGCAAGATGTTTGAGCGCCAATTCCGTCCCGCTGTGTCGCCAACATATTGGCCTCTCCAACGGAAAGAAGCGCACACACTGCTCAGAAACTTACTGGATTCTCCGGAAGATCTTATCGAACATCTCAGGCAGTGAGTAAAATCATTTGCTTTCCGTTTCACCTGCTATAAAACCGCGCAGTAACTCGGCGTCGGTAATAATGAATGTGATATACGGAATAGAGATTTCACCAAAGGCAGACCGCTATATCGACATTGCCGAGAAAGCTTTAGATGGAATGGCGAAGGCTGCAGCTCCAGGAGCATTTCTTGTCGACGTCTTCCCTTGGCGTAGGTACTTCTCTCAGGCAAAATACACCCAGACTAACTGTGATGCAACAAGTGAAATACGTTCCGGCTTGGGTGCCTGGGGCAGGATTCCAGAAGAAGGCTGCAAACTGGAAAAAGTACGTGCTAGAAATGAGAGATGCTCCCTTCATGGCTGTGCAGAACGCATTGGTTGGTACATGTTGCCAATCTGGCGTTGATGAGGCTAATTCACTCAAAGGTATCGGGAAATGCATCTCCGTGCTTTGTTACCCATCTCATGGACGACTTAACGTACACTGAGGAGCCAGAGGAAGAAGTCGACATCATCAGAGGATGTGCGGGCCTTGCGTACGCCGGTAAGCTTCAACACCAATGTTGAAATCTCGACGTGTTTATTAGTATTCTCAGCTGGCGCCGAAAGTGCAAGTATATATCTTGGGCCACAAATGTGTATGCTGATCCTCTCTAGACCGTCTCCTCGTTATCGTCGTTTTTCTTGGCAATGGTACTCCACCCCGCCGTCCAAGCCAAGGCACAGGCGGAACTGGACTCTGTGATCGGCCCTGGACGTCTCCCTGACTACAACGATAGACCGTCCATGCCATACATCGATGCTATCGTTAAAGAGGTGCTTCGATGGAACCCCGTCGCTCCGCTTGGTGATTATACGCCGTTGATGGTGATGATCAACAGGGTTTGTTGATTCTTTTTTAGGTCTTCCTCATATGGTCACCAAGGATGATACGTACAACGGGTATTTCATACCTGCAGGCACGACAATAATTGGCAACACTTGGTTAGTTTCCGTTGAGAAAGTCTGGGTCGAGTTTCTGAGAGCAACCTGACACAGGACCATCCTGCACGACGAGCGCAACTACTACCAGCCCATGGATTTCGTACCCGAGAGATTCTTAAATGCCGATGGAACTGAAAACGAGGAAGTTCTCGATCCTGCCACGGCGGCGTTCGGCTATGGACGACGGTAAATCCAAATACGGTGTTCTTTTGTGCAACTGCTAATGGCCGCCATTTGCAGCATATGTCCTGGTCGTTTCATGGCAGACGCTACCTTGTGGATCTCCATCGCATGTGTCCTTACTGTGTTCAACATCCACCCTGGGAAAGATGAGAACGGAAACCCTGCCGAGGTTAAAGCAGATTTCGCGTCCGGAATGATTTGGTGGGTGCAGTTCCGCCGTGCTGGAAAGGTGATACTCAAAAAAGATCAGTCACCCCAAACCCTTTTCCTATGCCATTTCTCCTCGCTCAGAAGCAGCGAAAGCAATAATCAAGGAGACGGCCATCCTCTCGTAACTACTGTCCTTTCTTTCTGTCCCATATTCGTACCTCGATACGTGTGGCCTACTTTTTTTCGCGCACAATTATCTTTTTGATGAGACCGGTACCCAATCGTTCAATCTCGTTTAGCACCGATTGTTGATTGAGCACCACATTGTCTCTTTTGTCCTTTTGTTTTGGCTTTCCCTCCTACAGTATGGTAAATTACACGGATCTCTGTGCACATGCGATCTCACCTCAGTGGTTGGCATACTCGAGAATCCCCCAAGAGCCCTGAATGGACGAATTCCCGACACGTTCATGAGCCAAACCGCACCGATACGATGCCCGCCGTAGATATCGAAGAAGAACTTGAGGGTGTCCGAGTATATTGACTGATTGGAACGATCAAGTTAAATAGGAAGAGTAGCAAGAGTGCGTTACGCACCCGCAAATCGTCCAAAAACATCAGGGCTGGGTCGAATCCCGGGCGCGACACGTCATCATTAGCAGCATTACCGATACGACTTCTCGACCACACTGATTCGTCTACGTCAATATTTTGGTGGTACCTGGGTAACACGGCGGGGTCAAGTTCGATTACAACGTCATAATCGTCCGTTGGATGGGAGAAAAGCCGCTGGGAACAAGGTAAGAAGGTTCAAGCAGGAAACTGTCGCACTTACTTTGATGCTGTGTGAATCGAGGTCCGAATCTTGTAGGATCTTATAGGCCTCCTTGGCTAGCGCACACAAACGGTGCGCAGCCACACCATCTGGACCACTCAAAGTCCACATTTTGCCGCTTGGATCTGCTGAGGTCGAAATAGTCCACACGCCTGCTGTCGAGCTGACGGCCACGACGGAAGGTTGCGTCGAGGGATCACTATCCTCGTACAGCGGGACGAACAGAGGAACGTCAGGTTTCCAATCCTTTAAAAATTCAATGATCAGTGCGAACCCGCGCTCCTTGCTCCTCGGTATGCCAACGGCCGCGTCTGGCGACGCGATGAACGGACGGGCGCATATCAATTCCACCGCTTCCTCGAGCACGTGAACTCCGAGGAGCCAGTGGGATGCAAGCCAACGTTTGATCAAACGAACTGTGCCGGGGTATGCGATGCATCGATGCGAAAGAGTGGCGATGGCGCGGTGATGTCTGGGTGCGTTGATAAATCGACGTGTGTAAATGTCCAAGGCGCGGTGCGCCATGCGCTGATCTTTGGAAGGGCAAGGCTGAGGGGCGAGAGGTGTTTTGACAGATGATGCGAGCCGTTCCAGCAGGACTCCTTCTCGATTATACCATATTCGCGCAGAGAATGCCCAGCCTTCTGGGGTGAGTATCTCCAAGGAAGCATGATCTTGGATATCCGAGTCGCAATGTCGTTCGGTGTGCACAGCTGCCCGTAGACCGGGAACAGCTGTCATGAGAGAAGATGCGATCGTCTCGAAGAATGCTAGCTTGATTTTTTGGATGGCACAGAGGTCGTCCGGCCATTTCGACGACTTCTCAAATTCAAGAATGATGGGTATTTGGGGCTGGTAACGAAGGGGAGCAGAGAGTGCGAGATTGGAGGAAAGAGGAACAGGGAGGGGGCTAAAGGTGCTAGTATATCGCAGATATTCGGATATAGGGCTAACGTTCAAAAGAACGAGGGGAAGCTTTTCATCCAACGATCTGAGTTTTTTCACTATCTCGTCAAACGCAGTTAAAGCAGCCTTGAATCCCCCACTTGTACCTGTTTTTTGGAGAATGCTTGCCAGGTGGTCTGGAAGGCGAAGCTTCTGATCAAATGGTGCTGCGGTAGTCTGAATATCCGCGACTGGAATGCCGAAATGAAGATGCAGCAGGTGGCGTACAATAAACGCTGGGATATGTGCCCTCTCATCAGAAGTCTTTACCTCCCAAACGACACTCTCGAGTATACGGCCGTCTTTAAATCGACGTAGTTCAGCTTTGTGGCCCCACAGTTGGCGGAATTTCTCGGCAGCTTCGGTATTTTTTTCCTCGACAGCAGGACCATGGTCAACAAGTCTCATTGCGTCATCGGGGCTGTAAATTAGCCCAATATGAATCACAGACATCCGTGGATGGCTTGACGATTCAGAAATGCTTCGCACATTGGATGACGGATGGAGGATTGCAACGGCCCGCACGCGATTCCCGAGACCTCGTCGCAGAAGCCTAGAAATGGCCGCAAGGAGAGCGTTATCAGAGGTCCCGCACTCCGCACACTCGTGTGTTGATCGGGGCTTCGATACACGCAAAAGATCAACTCTACGTAATGTTAAGATTATAATTGCAACGAATGGTGCCAACTTGCCGTATGACTGCATCACAGCGCCTCAACAAGTGAGTTTGATCCTTAAGAAAGACATTTGCGAATATGTCTGTACCGGTGGAGTCGTTTAGCTGTTCAAGGGTTCGCTGTGCGTCATACCGAAGCTTTCATGAAAGCGTCAGCGGATAGGTGCGGTTAGTTAACCGTACCATCATACCATGTCAAGTGAAGCCAAGGGAATGTCCACTAAGTGGTTTATAGTAGAAGTTGCATCAACCAAAACGGCGGAATGAACCGATGCATATTCTTCTGGTGAGAACTAGATGAAGCATGAGTTTGTGTCAAATAACGTGTAAGCAAGTCTTTGATTACCTTGTGTCCATCAGTAGATTTTGCGAATACAGATATTTGTTCGAAGTCTTGCTTAGCTGACGAAATCGCGTAAGGACAAATATTGAATGTGAAAGTAATGTCTTACCTAAAAAGTCCAGTGAAGCGCGGAAGAGTTGATACGAACTCAAACCCTTGCCGACAGACCTCTTTCTAGTAACTTTACCACTTCCAAGAGTAGAAACAGGCTCCTCCCCATCGATGAGAATACCCAACACAGAGGCCCACCACGATCCTTTCCCCTCAAACCCATGGAGGCAGAAGGCGCCTTCTCCATATCCTCTCTGGTTTGCCCACACTCGAAGTAATACATAGGCATCCCTGAACGCAGGGCTAGATTGTATGAGCGCATTTGTCGAAAGTAACGAAAGCTTTGGGAACGTAGAGAGAAGGATGGCAGAATTGTATATAGGCGTGGACCGATTTGGGACAGTATCCGAAGTTGATTGAATACGAACGTTGGAGTGAGTCGGTGAAAGTCGATGAAGGGGAATGGGGTGGGATGAGGAAAGTACAGGGATAATACGAACTTCGGTGTGTGCTTTGGAGAAATCGTGTGGGCTCCCTGGACTTGTTGGTACATGATGAAACATCAAGCGACAAAATACTCACCTGCATGTGATCGAAGTACGAGGCATGATCGTCTCGGATCATTTTGGGCAGCTCCATAGAATACATCCACCTGCAAAGAGGTGGATATCGTTTGTGCAATCACGGCAAGGTAATAAGTTCGCTTGTGAAAGAAACGAGAATCCAAGTAATCTTTTTCTTGAAAGAGACACTGTATGACAGGTCGAGCATTCCAACGGACAATCCAAAAATGACACATACTGAGGGCATCTCGAGAGACATGTCGACTCCAAAATATTTGCTATCCTTCTTTTTCACGCAGATTTTATTAGCCCAACTCCCCACAATGTAGATGTCTGATGGTGGTTCGAATGCTACTGTCCATTTGGTTTCCTTGGTGGGATGTGGCAAGGCAAATGGTATCAGAACACCCTCCTTGGACAATGTGCGAGCAGCAGTAAGAGGATTTTGTGGCTTGATGGACGGAAGCGACAAAAGATGCGATCGAAGAGTGAGTAAAAATTGATCCAAGGGTTCCCTCCGTGATTCTTTTGGTGTCACATTGGGGAGCAAGGCGTCGATCTACACTAATATTTAACATGATAGAACATAAGTACAACAATCATTACATACCTGGAGTTTGAATGAATTTGACTGATATAAATCCGCTGCGTCTTTCAGCGCCCTGAGCTCTTCCCCTGTCGGAAGCTTCGTATGTTTCTGCGCACAAGTTGGTCAAGACTCAAAATCCACTGAGTTTGTCGCGACATGAAGACCTTGACAATCTCTTCATCCGACACTACTTCTTCTTCGCCAGAATCATCTTCGCGTTTACGCTTCAGGTCGGACGCCATCCCGATCAAAATTTTTGCATGGCCAAAACTAAACTGAACAAAGTTAAACGGATATGTTAACACCCCTCTAAGGGAGGTTTCTTGCTAAATATATGCGTGATTTACACATTAAGATTGACTAGTCGTCAATAACGATGACCTCCCCAGAAGACCGTAAACGTGAACTCGAATGCTCGGGGATTCTGGGTCTCCTTCGTCTCCGTTCTTCCTCGCCACAATCAACATCTATTACATCTGGCTCTCTTCGTCGTTTCCTCTCAGAGCGGCGCACGGTTGTGGACGCTGGAGCATAAGGTTCGTCCCCCATATCCTCGATTACAATGGGATCAGGCGGAGGTTGTCGCCCGTTGTTCGAAGAACTACTGCTACCGACAGTGCTTCCTTCGCTCCTGCTGGACGACGCTGTTTGTGGGCTAGACGCCTTTTCTTTTCCCTTCGATTTCTTATGGCTCAATTGCGAAGTGGATGTCGTCGGCGGCGGTGGACGAGCGTACAGTTCCGTCCAGCGTCTCGCAGTCCGGTCGTGCTGTGCTCTGTTGCGCAAATACTCAGTGGAAATCGAGGGAACTAATTCACCGAGTCCATTAGTTGTCACGTCAGCGCCATTGTCCATGCCTTACCTAACGGGTCCTCTGCAAAAAGAATAAGATGGAAACATGCAGGGTACAAAAGGAGACGCACGCGGATTGGGATCGGTAAGCAGTGATGAGAGGGAGAGCATAACCTTGAAAAGCGACAGGGCAGGTGACCAGTTCTGTTTGAGGATGTCAATACATATGTTTCCTTTGTCAGAGATATTCATATGATATATCCTAGCATGTCGGTTAGCGCCCACACCATGATTAACACCATTCTTCATACCTTGTGGTAAAGGTGACTTTGGGTGCCGAGAACCTATGAAAGCACATATTTGAGCCGGGCCGAACATCACTTAGGGCCACTCGAAACTTACGGATAATCGGAGGCAAGTTGAATGTCAACACTAAATACGCCTCCTTCGTATGGACTCCCCTGTGGGCCTGGTATAGTGGCTTTCCAATGGTAAAGATTGTCCTGGGTCGGTGTAAGCGTGATGGCACCGAGGTCTTCCTTCTTTGCGTCGGCTATCTCACGATGGATGCGCTTCATTGTCATCTAAAAAGACATGGGTCAGACCTGTTGCAGAAGAAGTATCAGAGACTTGCAGATGAAGACGATGCTGGTCTGGATGCTGGTGGCATGGCTAGTCTGGTGTCTGCTAAAGCGCGTAATTCGAGCGAGCTGTGTCGTTGTGCTGGTGTGGGCGAGTCACGTGCGTTGAGTTATTACTTATGCATCACGTGCAAATCTATGACTCGTTCTCATTCTATTCCTCTCGACGATAAGTGATGGTCACTCGAATATCTTAGTACTCGACACACATCCCATGTTTGGTGAATTCGACTCGGAGAGTCCGCGGGTCTCCAGCCCATGGGACTCACTCACTCCCCCGCCCTCTTCCCCTCCCAAGTACAATCGAATCCCGAAACTCGTCCCGGAAGCGGATGAGGTCAGAACCCTTTCTCTTCCTATTCCTTGTTCACATGTTGTCATCTTAGGGCAACGTTGAATATAAACTTCAACTCTTGTCCCCAACTCCAGCTCGTTTCGCCCGTCTCGTCACACAGCTCAAGTGGCGCCTTCTAGAGGGCGGAGGCCAGGCGTACTATGAGCTTGGTGTCGCCGATTCTGGTATGCTTGTTGGACTCCCGCGCCACCACCTCGAGGAGTCGTTGGAAACCCTTGAAATGATGGCCGGTGAAATTGGTGCATCCGTCATCGTGGTCAAGGAAATCGAAGTGCCCCCGGAGCTTTCGAGCCTTGCGCAGTCTCAGATTGACAAATGGGAGGATGGAAAGAGGAGTGCCAGAAGAAAGGATTTGCTGAGGATGGGCAAAGAAGACGAGTCTCAAGCAATGTCTCCGACTGAGCCTGAAACCGAGCTTTCGACTACCGATGTCACGGATACTGAAGAAACGTCTAGCCCTTCCCCCGCTACCCCTCCTGCTTCATTCGAAGAGGAATTTTGCCACCCTCAACCAATCCCACCATTGACCTCGTTTCCCTTGGATTCCGCCCCCGCCATATTTACGATGGATGTAGGGGAGGATGTCGCGGACTTCGCCGATAACGAAGCCACCGACGACGAGGTTTGTGCTGACTGTGGCGTTCGACTTTCTATCAACCTTGAAATCTCTACGGTGTACAAACCTCGACCGATGAAGAAACGCGCAGCCCACGTTATGCCCCCTCATTCGACCCACTCCAAACACAAGGGGAAATTCAAGAATGGATATCCACTCTCTAAATCAATTGATACTGCTTGTTGTACCGGAGACCGGATGGCTCAGGAACCCAGCCAAGCTCGTCTTCAGCCCAACGGAGCTCAAGCGCAGCTCCACAAAGACAAGCGGCGAGAAGATACCACTCTAACTGTCCCCACACGGTGTTCCGTCGGGTCCCCAATGAACTCTGTCGATCCTGATACTATCCCATCATGTTCCAGAGATGAAACTACTGGGTCCGCTTCCGAGTCTCTGCAGATCACTGCAGTAGACCCTCTCGCAGTTGATGCATCGAGAACAACCGCGATTGTGTCCAACGAGCCACGACTTATCGTAGAGGCGCTAGTGGTGAGGAAGTTGTCGCTAGATGAAGCATTTCTAGATTTTGAGGGTTTCTCGCTTCAATGACAAGTGACTGTAACTTTTCGGACAACACGTGAAGCGGGCTTGTACGAACGACGGTGTACTGTTTTTTATGCTATTGACTATCGTGTGCTTGTATCTTCTGTATGTATATTATTACGGGAGAGTTCGTAATAGACGATCTTGGGTTCGATTGCAGTGAGCATCACCCAGTCAGATAGTCCCCGAAGCTTCAAGTGATGGACTCCCAAACCTTGCTAGCGGCGTCATCTATCACTCCCGTCCACACTGCCCCTCCAGAACCGTCATCGAGTTTCTCAGAGGCCGCTTTGAGTACATATGGTAAACCCCTGTCTCCGCCCGTGCTAACGCCCGCCACGAGCGGAAGCTCGCCAAGGATGGGGACCCCGAGTGTGGAAGCAATGGAACGAAAGGCATCAGGGGGACCAAAGAGTTCATGGGGGGTCGTGCAAGAAGGACAGATAAAGTAAGCTTGGTTGAGAATGGTTCCTATTATCTGTTTCAGGACATTGTCCTGTTCAGCACGAGAAAGAAAGCGTCCAGAAAGACATACGGGAACTGAGATTTTGCGAAACATGGAAATGCCTCGTCGCACATCTGCGAGGGCCACGTCCTGCGGCGTGGATATGATCACAGCGCCTGTGGTAGTTAGCGACGAGAGTCCGACATCGTAAACAATCCAACACACCGTTCAAGACGACCAGTTGTCCAAGTGTCAACGGGACGTCCCCGGTCCCTGGTGGCATATCGACGATCAACACATCTAAACCCGGACCATGTCCAGACTCTCGCCAGTCGACGTCGAAAAGCAACTGTTGCACAGCTTTCTGAACCATGAGACCTCTCCATACAATAGCAGTGTCCTCTCTTGTCTGGTGCTCTGACGACTTTGGGAGAAGGTATCCCATAGACATGGTTGGCAACCCATGGTTTATGATAGGTAACATTGCGCCGTCTTTTCTATGCATATTAACGAGGGAAAGAGAGGTATTATGAAGAAGGCCTACCGGATGTCAAGGCTGGTTCGTCCGACTGTTGAAGACCCATTAATGTTGGCACGGATGGCCCGAATATGTCGAGATCGAGAATGCCAACACGAAGGCGACGTCCAAGTGCTGGTATTTTGCGCATGGCAAGCGTGAAAGCAAGATTCACTGAGGAGGTCAGCCCCCAAAATCGACGGGAGTGATTTCAGAAGTGTCCACGAACCTGCGACAGTACTTTTCCCTACTCCGCCCTTGCCGCTGGCAACTGCAATGACCTTTGAAACGTGCGGTATGTGTCTTTTCTGAATGGGCCCGCCCCGACGGGGCACCTGTGGTGCTGCACTGGAGCGGGGAGGCAAACCCTACTAAGAGTGGGTCTAGCAGACATGCAGCTGTAAATTCGCAAACGTACCAAAGGATTTTCATGGAGACTGAGGGGAGCAGTTGAGAATAGCCTCGCGCGACAAAATTGGCGTGTAGAAAGCCTGAGGGTACATGTTGGAACTAGCATAAGGCAAGGTTACGAGTCGATCGGAGTGTCGATTGATTTCGACTTCGACTCTCCAACACAAATGTCGGTACAAATCTTTGGCAACGAAGTAACTCGTTACGCGACGTGGAATATCTAATACTGAGCATTTTATGACCAGGCAACTGAAGAAAAGGCAGAGAATGCGCGTCTCTCCTCTTTCGTTGGTGCGCTCGCCGTCGGTGACCTCGTCAAATCTACGCTTGGACCAAAGGGAATGAACAAGATCCTGCAATCGACCTCAACGGGAGACGTTAGCGTGACCAACGATGGTGCCACGATCCTTAAATCGATCCAACTCGACAATGCAGCGGCCAAGATTCTTGTCAACATCTCCAAGGTCCAGGACGACGAGGTTGGGGATGGGACGACGTCCGTCTGCGTTCTAGCTTCGGAACTGTTGAGAGAAGCGGAAAAGTTGATCGCGATGAAAATCCATCCCCAGACGATCGTCGAGGGGTATCGGCTCGCTAGCAAGGCAGCTTTGGACGCGCTGGAAAAGGCGGCGGTCGATCACGCGTATGTTTCCTTGTCGGTTGCAAGTTCTGGCGTCTCATGATTATTTCAAGCTCTGATGCTGCACAGTTCCGCCAAGACTTGTTCAACATCGCCAGGACTACGCTTTCATCAAAAGTGCTCTCCCAAGACAAGGGTTACTTTGCAAACCTCGCTGTTGATGCCGTCCTTCGGTTAAAGGTGTGTATGGTTGTTGCATACGGCCTTGTCCTTGGTCTTAAGATACTCCTCTAGGGCTCAACAGACCTTGAGCACATTCAGATCATAAAAAAGGTAGGTGGAAAGCTGACCGATTCATATCTTGATGAAGGTGTGCGTGCTCGATGTACTGAAAACATAAATCTGACGATACCACAGGCTTTATTCTCGACAAGTCAATCGCAGTCAATTCACCTAAGCGGATGGAGAATGTCAACATTTTGATCGCTAACACTTGTAATTAGTCCTTGTCGCAGACTTGGCCATGCTAACCTCCGATATTTCGCAGCGATGGACACCGACAAGATCAAAGTCTTTGGTGCACGTGTAAAGGTGGACTCTACAGGAAAGCTTGCCGAGCTCGAACGCGCAGAACGAGAAAAAATGAAAGCAAAAGTCGATGCGATCGCAGCGCATGGTATCAACTGCTTCGTCAACCGGCAGTTGATATACAACTACCCAGAGTCTCTACTCGCGGAGCATGGCATCTTGGTCATCGAGCACGCAGACTTCGAAGGCGTGGAACGCCTCTCGCTCGTAACTGGCGGTGAGATCGCAAGTACATTTGATCGGCCGGATCTCGTGAAACTTGGGAAGTGCGAGCTCATTGAGGAGATCATCATTGGCGAGGACAAGGTGACAATACGAGCTTTTCAGCGTCTCTTTTGCTGACAGAGTCATAGCTCATTAAATTCTCTGGTGTTGCGGCCGGAGAAGCATGTACCGTTGTCCTGCGCGGGTCTACGAACCAGATGGTTGACGAAGCTGAACGTTCGCTGCACGATGCACTCTCGGTTCTGTCGCAAACGGTAAAAGAAACCCGGATAGTCCTCGGAGGTGGATGTTCTGAGATGTTGATGAGCTGTGCTGTTGAAGAGGCTGCCCGGAAGGTCAAGGGGAAGAAGGCGATCGCGGCTGAAGCATTTGGGAGGGCACTGAGACAAATTCCGACCATCTTAGCTGACAACGCTGGGTACGACTCGAGCGATCTCGTATCACGGTTGCGTGCAGCACACTACGAGGGCCAGTCGGATGCGGGGCTCGGTATGCATGTTTCACCGCGTTTGTTTCATCTTTGATTGATATACGTCATATTTCAGACATGAATGAAGGAACGATCGGCTCGATGAAGGCACTTGGTATCACCGAGAGTTATAAGCTGAAGCGGCAGGTTGTCCTGAGTGCGACTGAGGCTGCAGAGATGATTATTCGGTTTGTAGAGCCTTTTCTCGGCCATTCTTATGCTCATTCGACCACAGAGTCGACGATATCCTCCGCGCAACCCCGCGCAAACGAGAAGCAGTGTGAGATAGTAGTAGTATTAGTCCAAATACAACCAAACACTTGGTAGTCTTCCTTGCTGCGTGTTATCCTTCAAGTACTCTGCAAGGGTTGGATGTCGGACCGACTCAGTACAAGTCAACAACAAGCTCTTGAGCAACTCCAAGGAATCTTGGGACATCACAATTACGATGTAGACGTCCTCACGAGCGTACTCGAAACACTTGATTGGGATGTTCAGGTGATTTGAAGCTTCAGTGCTCCAGTTGCGCCCGCTGACCCTGGCATAGCGTGCAACTGAGTTGCTTGTAAACGAACTGGATGAAGTCCAGAATGTCGGCTCAAATTTACGAGATCGACAAATGGCTCGGATGGAACCTGAGACTCCTGGTCAGGACGGATATGAGGTCTGTACTCAATATCCTACACCTCGTGTAGCACCAACTCATGGGATACAGCACTCTTTGACGCGTATATTATTTTCGCTCTTGTACCTGCCAATTGGCCTGGTCTCTGGAATATTGCGTTTCGTGTCTGGAATCCTCCGCCTCCCACTTTTGACAACTCCCTTCAACTTCAGCACCTACCGAACACTAAGACAAACGTATCCTGATTCACGATCTGCAACTCGTCGTTGGATTACATCTCTTGAAGAGGAAACCGGCGCGATCAATTTCAATTCTGCCACGGCAACGGCGTCAGGGCTTGATGGTAGACAGCCGACAAGACGTCATGCATATCCACCTGCCCCAGATGATAGCAAAGTTCTTCCTGATTTTTTCGATGGTACTTACGAGGAAGTCTTGGACATTTGCCAAAAGGAAGGAAGGGTAGCCTGTGTTGTTCTCGTTTCCGCTGAACATGATAATGTGCCGGAATTCAAGCGGTAAGAAAATTCTCTTGATTGCTAACCCTGCAATTTACATGCCGATAACAGGTCGACTCTAACCCACCCAGGTTTTGTCCGCATGCTCAGTGAACATGATATTATTGTATGGGGTGGAGATATCAGGGACAAGGATGCTTGGGATGGTTCGTAACATACTGTCGTACTCTCTGGTTGTCCTGACATGCGTTTTACAGCCGCTCAAAAGCTACAAGCAACTACATACCCATTCGTAGCATTTATAGCACTTCAACCACGCCGAAACCACATGTCGAACTCGTCTTCGTCCACTCCGACTCCTGTGCTGACTGTCCTCTCGCGTCATCATGGCCCCTCAGTTCCAGAATCCGCCGACACCTCGGCAGAAACTCTTATTCAGCATCTCGACCAGTCGCTTTTACCTCGAGTTACCCCATTTCTTACTCGATTCAAGTCGCAGCTCCAGGAACGGGAGAGAGATAGAACCCTTCGCGAACAACAGGATAGAGCTTTCCAGGAATCAGCGGAACGGGATCGCGAACGTATTCAAGCTCGAATGCTAGCTGAACAAGAAGAAGCACGGCGTCTGCACTTGGAACAAGTCGCTCGTCTTCAGGAGGAAGAGAGGGCTCAAATGGAGCGAGAGAAGCAAGAATATTTCCGGGAACAACGGGTGCTTTACCGACGCTGGATGCGGAGATGCATTGTTTCCCCAGAATACCGAGGCGCGAACGGGATTCGTATTGCCCTCAAGCTACCTGGCAATACTCGCGTCGTTCGGACCTTTTCTCCCAGTTCTGCATTGACGGAACTGTATGCATTTGTGGACGCCCAAATGTTACCACCCACCTTGCGCCCGGAGAGTGATCCAGAGCTTGTCTTTGAAGGTTCAGGATCTGACTTACAAAAGCTCGAAAACTATATTCAATCGGAGCCAAATGACGTGGATGCTTGGTGGGGTTTCAAGCTTGTGCTCCTTTATCCTAGACGAGAAATCAAGTGGACTACTAGCATGTCGCTCCAGCAGGCAGGACTGAGGAGTGGCGAACAACTTGTTGTGGAACCGACGAATGAAAGCGTCAACGCTCGGCATTTGGACGACGACGATTATGAGTCAGAGGATGATTAGCATGTATTAGATGAGTTGGACACTCAAACTTAATGCATCAATTTATTACAGACTTGATTTTCCTTCATAATCCACACGTTATGCGCCTTTTCGAACAACTTTAGGCATACTTTGACATTACGACGTCCAAATCTACTTGAATCCTACGTAAAATAGTGAGGCACGTTGAGAACATTACAGTCAAACTACTTACCTGGCCCGTGCTTGAGGACTATGGCTCAAATATACATGCCACCCTCCCCCACCTCCCCAAGAGCTGAACAAGATGCTCCTACAGAAACTGTAGGTCTCGCCACTGGTTCGGAGCGAGCAAGTAAACTCGATTCGACGTCTTCTCCGACTATCGACAAGAGGCATTTATGAGCTTTCTCCAAGGTTTGTCTTTCCCAGTCCATGTCGGTGAAGTCTCGAGCAGTTCCCACGCTGTTAAATGTGATTGGTGGCCGTAGTATCTTTGAGGAGGGTAAGAGTATTGTCAAAATGGCATCGCTTCGGGTTGATGCTTCGTGCAAGGAACGCATGAACAGCGAATTTAGCAAAGAGGCGGTAGTCGATTGCAAGAGGTTTGGCGGTGCGAATAGTTCTACCTTAGAATCCTATCAAGGGACCCGTTAAAGGGGGGAGTGGTTCAGGTATAACTGCTCTCGACCACTTACAGGGACTGAGCATTTCCCGATGGAAAGATAACGAACAGGTGCGGTGTCTTGAGAAATCACTCGCGACGAAATGTATGTCTTTGCTGAATAGGAATCAAGAATGGCCACACTTGACAAGGTTTATGATCATGAACTAGGGTAAAAGATGTTTCGGAATGAGCACTAGTACCTGGTCGGTTGCAAGCGTTCGATGATGGTTGTGACGTATGTAGCCATGGCGAACAGCGGAAGCCGTACGCAATCCTCGCCTTCGGATACTACGATGACAGCGCTCGCCCAGGGCGGACAAAAAACGAGCCCCACCTATACGGCGTCAGCGACTGCTCATGTAGACGTAGAAAGCAGATCAACTGGGAGATCGTTGACGTAAACGCCAGCCTGGCGTTCACCGAGGTTGACAATTTTTGCCCAGCGAACGCCTGCCTCGCCGGATGCAAATATAAGCGGTCTGTGGCAAGGTATCTCGCATCTCGTTTTGACATCGACTTTGATCTCAAGGGGTTGTACTGATTCAGTGACTGATCTGTCATTCTCCTCTTCATCGTCGGATTCCACAGCATATCGAGGCGGTGAGATATCCACTAGTGGATCATATAATGGGTCCTGGAGTTATATTTGTTCAATCGGAGCATTTCATGATGATTCTGAGTTATCACTCGCCATGAGCTAGAAGGCGGAACGGTAACTTCAACGCACAAGAGAGCAGCAGAAAAGATAGGCTGAGAGAAAGACATACCGACGCTCTACAAGAAAGAAATAAGTGGAAGACGTGTGTCAATATCACTGTGTTTACTAAGGGGCAGAGTTTGGTTATGTTGACGTATTCACGTGTAGTCACAGCCATAATCTATCCCAGTAGCTTGAAGCTTCATTCACATTTGCCAGTCACATCTACACCACACATTGAGTACTCCAAATTTAACACCATTACTGTATATCAGATGAGCCACAAATATATGAAATTTTTTACTCTATGTTTGTCAAGTGTACTAACACCTGAGACACCAATGAAAATGTTTGTCTTACAAATTGGATAATTATGGGTTAACAGATTGGACCTGAGTTCAAGCTTATGCTCATTTCACAGATGGATAAATATACTTGAAAAATTAGCACGAATTTGTTGGCATATCTTACTTGTGAGCACAGAGTGTATAATTCAATCCATAATAGACAGAAATATATTAAAGTGTTAATGAGTGCTATCATATTCATCCAAATAACTAAAAAAGCACATGGGATATGTCCTTGGTACAAACTGGGCAGCTTATTCAGGATATCATCACAGACATATTCAAAAAAATATCACAAAAGGGATCCCTACACAGTACTAGACTTGGGACACAATACATGGTAGGTACATATTCAGAAAATGAGAATGATTCTGATTATCTGGCAGATTCATCAGTTGATGTTGGATATACCTTGATAACATACTGGAGGTCCACTTGAAGGGCTGTTCAGCGGTCCTGTCAACTTACTCACTAGGAAGTCACCCAGTCTTCCTAGGGAATTCCCTTGATATATATATAGCTCCTGCAGATCTGTGAGCTTACCTTCACTTTCAACACAAATGAAACTTACCAGAGTGGGTAGGACAACATCTGTTTGAGCAGAGAGCATCGAACATGCCCCAGTGGTCAAACTGTTGATGTTTCATGCTACAAAGTGTAGAAACTACTTACAAGTCACATGACAGTAGTTTATGTAATCTACATCAGCTGTCACTATTTAGTTCGAGCTCAGCATCTGAGTTCTAATAAGACTCTTTACTCTGAACCACATCGTTCTAAGCAAGTAAGTACAG
>JBBPUC010000135.1:0-42947 GCA_038094375.1 Tubosaeta aff. heterosetosa | reverse complement strand
AAGTTCAACTCCTTTAAGCAATCTCACATGTTATCTCTCCGCTTGGGGGAAATTAGTGAGGCCCTTGAGTTCTCCCGCCCCGAAGGCCCCTAATCTTGATGAATTTCTCCTCGGCCGACTGTACCACATGTGTGACTTCAATGAGACCATTGACCTTATCAGCGGTGCACTTACACCCTCCCGCCGGTGCATCCCCGCTTTTCAGCCTCTGTCATGAGAAGACAGAACGCAGGAATCACAGTCAGGCCTGCGAACTCAGTTTTGGCAATAATTGGACCTGAGAGGGGCGTGGAAACCACGAAGAATGTCTTCAATGAATGTGCACGATCGGATCAGAACGTCGGTGTGTGTGTGTGGCATGGGTGAGAGAGTGGGGATCTACGCGTCGGGGGT
This sequence comes from Tubosaeta aff. heterosetosa, assembly GCA_038094375.1. Taxonomy (NCBI): domain Eukaryota; kingdom Fungi; phylum Basidiomycota; class Agaricomycetes; order Boletales; family Boletaceae; genus Tubosaeta; species Tubosaeta aff. heterosetosa. The sequence continues at coordinate 42,554 of JBBPUC010000135.1, read as the reverse complement.
ATCATATATATAATTCGGGAGTATAGTTACATGTGGATGACGATTGCTTTTTGACGTCGTTCCGGGCTTACAATGCATTTCGAAGAATATGACTCGGCACGATGCAGCACGTTCTACAAGGAACACATGGATGCATCGCAGAGTGTGCTACTCACAACTCGAAGTTTTCAGAGTGAAACAAACTGTGTTGCACATAATTAGTATGGATAACCAACATGAGGTAGAAACATCATCGGCTCTCGCACTTCGTCACACTTTGTCTTGCCGCAGAGCAGCTCCACCAACTTTAATGCGAACGGGAAAGCCGTACCTATGGCTTGTTGGATAGTGCGCTGTCGCTTGACATTATGACTCACCTGGTCCTCGACTACACAATATCATGTTGAGCTTTAGTATAATAGTGGGGTCACACTAACCTACCTCGTGACAAGCGTTCCTTTTCCGGGTACCTCGTCAGACACGACAACGGAATCCTCCTTGTAAGCATACGCTGTACAACTTCAAGTCTGTCCTTTTCACTGAGTGCCGGTCCACTCACCCGTGGTCAAGTCGCTCTTGATGACCGGATGCGACGTCAATGATTGACGGGGAAGACCAGCTGTCTTTGCGGCAAGTGCGCCTGCACACTGGATTTTACCACAGGCCATATCGCGCAGATGTCCACGTACCTGCACATATCATAGCCACGATCTTCTTGCCCTCATAATACTCCCTCACCAGCGTTTGCACTTCGGTAGACTGAGAAAGCGTCTCGGCGCCCTTGAGACCACCAGGGATGACCAAGGCATCATATTTATCCTGCATATCATGAATAAAGCCATTCCTGGGCAGCCAACCTCTGCACACACCGGGCCTGCGTTCAGGGGTTGGAGGGTCGTGTCGGGCAAGATCTTGACTCCTCTCGAACATACAACCAACGCTGGGCTTGTCCCAACAGATCCGTATGGCGATCCACCACTTTGGACGTTCGCAGACGTGCACTCGACGCCTGCACGGACGAGCGTATCGTAGGTGATGGTGCTGCCCACGAGTGAGCGACGACCAGGCCCTAGATCAACGATGCTTACAACTCCATCTCTTCTGTGCCGTCTGCGATCAATATCAGCGCCCTCTTGGACATTGTACGTGTTCTTTGCGAAAGGTGCGTGCTGAGCCCTCTTAAGTGGGTTTCGGCGACTCTCCGGAAGAGATACATGTCTTATCTAACCAATGTCTTTTTTCACTCAACTGGCATGTCCTCAACTGACCATGCAGAGCACCCGTTACGTGCAACATCATGACGCCTTCTGGCCACTATCAGACAAATCTTCATAATGTCCATATAGGCCCCTCAATATTAAACAAGAGCCCAAGCGTCGACTAGTTGACCTACATATGCGACGGTGCATGAGAACATGAAAGGTTGGTTCGGCAACACCCGATTCATAGCAAACAGCAACCACCGAACGATGAAGAAGCTAACGCCATTATCGTATCGAATCTGCAGTTTTCGCGGCTGCGAAGACTTATAGACTGGCTGGTCACCAGATTAACTAGGGACGCCATGGAACTCCTCAGAGCCCACTTCAGGAAAGCTAGGTTTTATTGGACTTGACCAACCGAAATATGCCCTGCGGATTCAGGCAAGTGTCAGAGTCACGGGGCTCAGCAAGCCAGACGAACATGCCGCTTAAGACGCAGATAAGGTTTTTTTACCCGCAAAATGTCAAAGTATTCTCATCGAAATGCACATCTTCCAAGAGCAGGATGTCGATCATAATCACTCTTATCACGATACCGGGCCGGATTTCGTTATTTGTCCGCGGTTTTGAGGGTACACTGGAAAATGAGTTAGGTCTAATCAGTGTTGTACACTCTTTCCTTGGCTTATTTGTCTGCTTTCGCTAAGGGGTTGTGTAGGACCGAGACCGGAACATGCGTTGTTTGGTATTTGTGACAAGTATTTCGAGGGTCGGCCCTGCGACCCCTGTCGACAGCCTTCCCGTGCAGAGAAACTTGAACCATTGTGTCTCACGGGAAAAGAATTAACGCAATTCTATTGAAAAGGCGTCTGGCATTGAACCTAGTCTTTGGCTACCTTCACAATGCTTCACGGAATCAAACAATTACTAGGTACAGATTCACGTGCTCAGTTTCATGACCCGGTCCGTGTTTTGCTCTTGTAGAGACCAAGGGAAAGTCAAGTAACATTGCAATTATTCAAGGTTTCTTTGGCCTCATAAATGGCCTCGTGTGTCTCCGCAAGCTCTCTATCACTCGTAGGGATATCAAGCCAAACAACCTTCTTGCCAATAACGAATTTTCTCTAAAAAAAACAAACGGGAACAGGAAAGTAGATGACCGGACTGACACCTCGGCGCAGGCATGGAAGTACCTGCATGGTCGTTATTTTGGCGGTTTGTAACGAAACTGGAGATATACAACCCTGACTAGTGGTCGTTGATGCTTTGTTAACAGTTTTGTTAGTTCACTAGAGCTATTCGCAACACGCGCAGGACATGCCCCTCCTGCGTGAAGAAGTTGAAGCTCGATATTGTTTTGCTTCTGAACTGATAAAAACATAACCCAGGTCATGATATGCGGTTCTGTCATCCATCTGTTGCACCAGCGTCTGCGTTTGGGCTCGTTCTGAACATTGCTCGCCACTCGTTGCACAGGCTACCCGTCGTTTTCGTTTAGTCAACCGTGAAGTATCCGTTGCAGTTGTCCATTCACCTTTGGCATCACTGGTTCAGCAAATGGCGCGCTCGTTTCATCAGCGTGTTACTCCTCTGTGCGTTTGAAGAATACTTTGGCAGAGTTGCCTTACCGCCCTGGTCGTCTAGAGCCGGCAGGTGAATTTCACCTATTTTCTACTATGACTGCCACTGGCACTCGTCTCGAGGACGACAGCTGGACGCGGACCACCGACTGAAAATTTTTTGGTTTGAGTGTCCTCCGTCCACCTGCGCTTGGCACTGTTTTCTGGATTTCCGAGAGGTAAGTACACATCCTCGTTCACTTCTCAGGGCCGGGTCTAACAATGGACACCGGGATGTCCGATAACAATTCAGCTGTGTTTGTCTCAGATGACGGATTTCTAGAATATGTGGAGCAGAATTGGACAATGTTGGTCGTGAAATTGATTCTAAGTCATTTCCGATAAGTGAACATCTTGACACCCTGGCTGCCCTTGATGACAAGATAAGGCTGAAGTTGGCCTATTTCAGGTTGGTGCTGCGCCGGAGATCAAGTAGGCGATGACATGCTTGCCCGATCGGCGACTGTGAGGGTCGTGGTTACTATCCCTGACGAGAATCTTGATGCGCTCAGGTCGTCTGCGTACGAAAGCAAAGATGAAAGGCATGCGCCGACCAGTGGGACCACGTGCAGTCTGCCGTTATGCCAAGTGTATACGTTACCGCGTTCCCTCCAGGTTCCCTCTCGTTTGTATGACTCGATTGATGACGCGGCAATCGCGTCGATACGACATCGTCACCGCCCTGATCAAACTCGACGGCTATCCAAGGGATGTCTGGCTAGCTTTCCCCGTTTTCACGCTCCCTGGATAACCATACGAGCAGCTGGTGGACCTTCAGGCCTCAGGTGTTATTTCGTCTTATTACGGTGCCGCAAAGTCCATTCTACATGCAAGATCCATAGTCCAGCAAGGATATGTCCTCGTCCGTCCCCAGCTCGAAGGTAGTTTCTTCAAGGCCTCAACATCATTCGATGAAGGACGACGCCATCGTGGGTGATTAAGAAGTACCAACACTTAGCCCTCCCATTTGTCTTACCACACCATCCTTATATGCCCGCACCACCAGTTTGCCACACGGCTTTCATACAATTGCGACCGCGCGACTGTTGCAATGTCGTCGTGACTACGTTGTGCTGCTTGTGACTACTTGTAGGAATCGCGCCCCCTACCCACGTTCGCCCGTCTGGCGTCCACCTTCTCGTCTCACCTGTCCGCGTTTACTCATGCTGTCCCTGAACCTTTTGCGCCGTCCATCCTCTCACCTTACGGAAAAATGACTCAACGAATGGTGACTGCCCCGCCCACTGACTCACGTTCTGGCGTTCACAATGTCGCTGTTCATTAATCACTTGTCAGTACCGTGTTATCAATGTCGGCGATGGCCACACATGACGGCAGCGACACTAACGAAATCGTCTGAGGCTGCGCCAGAGGCTCGTGGCTCACCATATCCAAAGTCCGTTCGTGATGTCCAAATGTTACATTGAAGTTGGAGATAACGAAAAAACCCTGATATCGGCATGTCGGACTTGAAATCATCAGGCTGCACAGGCGTTGATGGGTTCTCGAGTCACCATCAGGGTCTTCCATGCCCATGAAGGGTATAACGATAGGGGACGACAGGGTCGAAAAGCAGCTGGCTGGACAGTCTCGCGACCAGCATCCGTGGCGGCGCTAAGATAAGATAGACACCATGAACGTGGTTGGACGATACAAACAGGAACAGTTGATTGTAGTTACAACAAAACCAGGAACTCAAATAAATGGGATGCATATTCAAAGGACTCATATGGCATATATGTAAGAATCCCACAACGATAGATATCAAGTGCTTGGGACGCGAACGATAGAGATAAGCAAGTTGATGCCCTGAATGTGATCCCAGTGTGAGTGAGGGTAAAGTGCAATAAAAAGAATCGTGTTGGAGACACACCGTCGCAATAATTCCGACAATCCAAAATGCCTTCCCAACCGGAATAGGTTGGAACCGGAATACCATTGCGTGCGCAATACCTCCAAAATTACCCATGCCTGCCACGATGCCACTCTGCGGGCGGAGAATTAATATCGTGCAACAAGTGCACAACGATCGTCTCACCATAAAACCATTGGAGCCTTGTTAATCATTATGAGTAAACAACGTAACTTGCAGTCAAGAGATAACTCACAGGGATTGCAGTGGGGAACGAGGGAGAAGTTGACGCCGTTCGCAGACTCGTTGACCGTGGCGAGCACGACCAACATTACAACGATTACGACCACTAGTATGACCTAAGCCAGCTTCTTGCGGGGGAAGTGGGGAAATGTGCTCACAAGAAGGTTGACGGTGGCTGTCAATGTACAGGCCAAGACCAAGAGAGAGCAATCCTTGCGCAACACCAAGAAATATCAAAAGGTACTTCTTCCCTGGAACTCCCCATCTCCTGTATGCCAGGTCACCAAGACATCCACCTGCCCTCGAGATCAATAATTATGAGCAATAGTTCTAAAAAAAATGCTCACCCAGTGGGCGGGCGAGAATATTCATGAAACCGAAGATGGACGCAATCTTTGAAGAAGGTCAGGATCGGAGTAAATTGGACTGCAGTACTAACATATCCAGCCTTAGTTTCACCAAACGTCTTCGAACTGTAGAGCAAAAGGAGAACGTTCGGCAAGTTGGCATCCATAGCGAGCTCATAGCCAAATGTCGAGAAGTATGCGAGTGCGGGGAGCCAAGTTAAAGGTGTAGAGAGGACCCTCAGGGCAATCTTTAGAGTGAGTGGTTCGTTGACTGCGTAATCAAGCTCAGAGGTCATATCTATCAGAAAATGTCAAGTCCACAAATTATTCGTCGTAGATGACAAAAATGACGAACTTGGGTCTATCTGTGCGACAGTGACCTGGACGGCCATCAGACCACCTTTCTTCTCAGCATCGACTTTACTTCCATCAGAATGTGCTTTCTCTTCTTCGAGTACTAGTTCTGATATAGGATCATCGTGTGCACGCTCGATCGCTTTGTGCCTATCGCTCCACTTTCCAGCAGGGTGATCAGTCCCAAATATCATGACGCTTGCTGCAACGAGGAGCAGGCAAGGAACTGGAATAATAGCGAAAGAAACACGCCATGCAATCCTGGACGCAATTCCAGATGAGAGTAAACCATCGTATAAAACATTCATGACGATGAATGTGACCCCTGCGCCGGCGTGGCCAAAGCCGGCCGCCAGAGCGTTGGCTATAAATTATTGAATGTCAGTAGATCTGTGTATATCGGGGATAAATACCAGTTCCAACCACATTCTTGTCGAAAAACGCGGTGGTCCATCCTTGGCAGGGGACGAAAGTTGCGCCAAGTACACCAATGAAGAAACGGATCAGGTAGAGTCCGTATGCAGTGTGCGCAGTTCCAGCCAATCCAGAAGGAATAGCGCCCAGAACAAGCAATCCGGCCATAACTTTACGCGGACCATACCCTGGAATAGAGGTGAGGAATGCAATTGATACAAGTGGGACACCACGTACGATCAACCAGAGGGCCAGTGAGAACACAGACTATGAGTGTTGCGCACAGTGAGGCCACATTAGAGTTTCCTATAGGATAATGAGTGTCGAATGCCAATAGTTATTCCCCACTCACTAATTTGCGCAGAGGACAATTCGAGATCTTCCTTGATGGCGCCGGGAATAAGGGGGGAAAAAGCAAACCATGACAAACTGCGGAATGATACCAAGTCTCGTATATGATACATCCATCATAAACACTATATGCGCTTACAAAGCCGTGAAAAATGCCAACCAAGCACTGTGGGTTAAAGTCAATAAATTGCAACAACGAAGCAGACAGCGGGGAAGACTGACAGATGAAAGTTGATTGAATACTGGTTCCGAAGGGAAAACAATGGCAGCGATGTGCATTTTAAGTTGGCGGGGTTAATTGTGAGCTCTCTGAGGTTGACTCCTCGCAAGAAAGAGTTGCGTGCAGCCATGGCAAGTGGGGATGCTCGTTTTCCCAACCATTCGCCTCTCTTATGTTTTCCCTGACTCGCAAATCCTTTGCTTAACATAGAGAATTTGCTTAACATAGAGAATTGTCAAATATAAGTACTGAACTAGCCTTGGGTATGCACTTGAGAATACTACACACGCACCTGAGAGAAATCTTGCCCGTACCTGTATTTCGGGGATTAGTAGGTCAGAACTCGCCACTTTTTCCTCGGCTGCCCATAGATCTTGCGGGGCAGGGTTCCGCGATCAAGGGATGCTGCGGGAATGTTCCTTGCCAGAGTATGAACTGTCAAAGATAGGGTCTGCACTAAACCGACCCTCGAATGTGCACGGGAATATGACAGATGCGCCCGAGAGATAAGAGGAAAAATTCTTGCCTGTATTACTTGATACATTGCGCCGATTCAGGTTATGTCTTCATTGGCGACACATGTAACCAACTACAGGCTTGACGTAACATGTGTGTGAATTGCTTTTCGAAGGTATGACGTCATGACAATGCTGTTCCAGCGTTCATCGTCCGAAGAAAGGTCGGCCGCACCATCCGCTGGATGGATGTTCCTAGCCAAGCAATATTTCCAAAGTATCTAGACTGGATCAGAAAAGCGCATTCGGCCGAGGCCGCACACATAGTAACGATTAAATGATTGAACACGACAGTAACGAGGATGCATCAACATGGTATAGCATAAAAATCAGGCTCGAAAGGTATCTGGGCGAGACCCATGGCAAAACGGAAAGGAAACGCACAGCGTTGTGAACAAGCACGATTCGCTTCTCCAGCAACCCTTCGTCAGCTGTCTCGACGGCTGCGGTGTTCAACGTCTCTTCCGCATACTCGAGGTTGATCGTCGGGCGTTTGAGCATTTACTGGTAAAACCATGTGACGGACCAGTGCGGGACTGCATCATAGCGTCCCAATCACCCCATTGAGCTCCGCAAACTGCAAGCGTGCGTCTTCCGACGTCGACTGCGGTATAACACGCTGGCGAGAATGCAAACTTGGATTCGTTGGCGTAGCGTTCCTGGATAATCCGTATGAGAATGAGCTCTCTGTTGCTTTGGCAGCCGAACAGCTTGGTCGCATATTGTGCCCCATGACAGGCAAGGTGGACCCAGCGGGAAACCCCGTCGATAGACACCACGCCCGCGATGGCCTCACATTCGCCACGCTTGGCAGGTATGCCCGTTTCGTTGCGGATCCACCGGATTTCATGTTCTACCTCTACGCGCCCACAGCCTGGTATCTGCGCCCGACCGTAAACGAAATCGTGTTCGCCGTTCCAGAGGCATCGCGAGCCTTTTGTTGAGCACAACGCTCGCGCATGCAAATAAGACAAAGAAAACATATGAAGAGACGCAGAGATCTATGAAGTTCTTGGGCCCAGAGCAGAGCTGTGGATTTCGGTGTGGGCCAGACGTGAGTTTAATGGTAACTAGACATTGTTTTGCAGGATCGATGCCCACGCAATATCTCTTTCACCCAAGACTCTGGCCTGTTTTCTCCAGATGTATGTTGGAGAGGCCAAGACCTAAGACACACCGTGGACAGCGAGCAGGAGAACCCGGGAGGGTGATGGTTCAACACAGGATTGAGCTTCCACAACCAACGCCATGACCCCGACACCTCAGCTAGTATTGTTCTAATGATCGATGAATTATACGAAAGCAACCGCGAAAAAGACAGACAACCAACGTCGGTAGCTGTCTCGAGAAATGATATCTGTCTGAACACACTCAGTCATGGCCAGTTTGGCTTGAAGCTGATCATCAATGGCTTGTACGTCTACCTCCACAATATCTGGAAATTATCCCGTCTCATCGTTCGTCGCCTTCTTCAGCATGTCCTGCCAATCCAACGCCAGCTTCGTGAGCGTCTTGCTCCTAGCTGTACCACGGAATAAGAACAACATCGCTCGTGATAGAAAGTGAAACTAACCAAACACGGAGAGCACTTCGCGCAGCAGGTCGCGCTTGAGCATTCCCACCACGGTCGGACACCAACAGTCTTCCCTTCCAGGCCGCCTAGATCACATCATCATCGATCACTCTACACCCACGCCGATCAAAATGTCACGCACCAAAACACGGGCCCAAATAGATCCTTGATGAGCTCCTCTCCTTTTGCCCTAAACCCATCATCCGCAATTTTCTTTGCATATAGCAACAACGCCTGCTTGTATTCCGAGGGGCTCTCGAGCGCCTTTGCGGCGTGCATCTTGGATTCGAGATGGCCTAGCGTTAGCGCCGCATTCCACCACTCGGGGCGGTCTCTGTACTCGCTCGGAGTTGTGATGGAGGCAATGGTGGCTTCAATCGACGCGACGACGTCCTTGTTTGCGCGCTGGCGACCTTGCCAGACATGCGAGCCCTCGGACCACCAGCGCTCGCTCAGCTTGATCCACGACTGAAGTTCTGGGTCAAAGGAATATGTGACGCCAGTCGAACATTGAATGATAGGCGCGCCATTTGGCCGAATGGCGGCTGAAAGGATAGTGCAATTTGGGGCACTTAGCAGTGAGTCAACAGAGATGGGGGAGAAATACGTGGCTTGCGACTTGACATTTCTACAAAAGTGTCATGCTAAGAAGGTATTGATGAAAGGGCGTACTTACATACAAGTCAGCTTTCCAGACGCGGTTAGCAATAGGAGCGCGGTTTTGCAGCTCTGTATCAGTGCACATGGTGACCCAAGAGATAGCGTGGGCATTATTCTTGTGTTCATTGTCAGCTTGATTCAGATGGACGCACAGAATGCATATACCTTCTGCCCGTATGTGAATAGACATTCACTGACCCATCGTGCATGGCTACTGCACAGAAAATTGGTGTTGCTGTCAGGCCAACCACCGGCGAAGGCAGATAATCCAACCACTGCGTTTGCTTGCCGCTCGCCAGCAACACCTCTGTCGGACCATCCCCCTCCGAATTCCGTGCTTCCAGCGTATCCTCACTTCCGTCCACTTTGACGCTTAAAAAGGTCAGTATGGGTGGTGATTGCAAAAGGTCGGCGGCGTGTAGCAGGCGTGGTCCTTCCCACCCTTCACCAGCTCTGACGATCTCGCGGACGGGAATGGCTTCTCTCGGACTACCGCCGCCCAAAGTACGTGATCTGACAGGTGGCTCGTCGTCTAATACGGAGGCCTTCCGTTTCCTACTCGTCTCGGGAGTCTGCTCCAGGGAGTCGATAGGCACCTCCAAATCCAGAGGCCCACCCATTTCAATGTCTGCGTCGAACCCGCGCGCGCTCACCGGGGGCGATATGGAGGGGGATGGGGGTTTTAGTTTGGATGCTGGCGGTCGCGACTCAGGAAGGGGCAACTCTCGAGAAGGCGGAGCAGTCGCTGCGGAAGGTATCGATGACATGAGGAGAGGCTGAACACGTTTCTTCGTGCTTTTCTTGGCGACCAGCCTGTTGATGTGTTCGCCGCCGTTGACGGTTGCAGCACCAAACCCTGACTGTGTGCTTTGTTGCGAGGCTACACGTGGGGTTGGGGATGGAGGAGGGGTGATCCTGGACGTCGTCGGAGAGGCCTCATCTCCATAGTTGGTCCCATGAGAGTAGCCGTCAGGAACGGGAGGTGCCACAAATCCAAACTTTTGCAGGTATTGCTTTTGAGCACTGAAGGGGGCTATGCCTTCCAACTCTTCTGCGTCAAAATCGAACACCGCGACAGTGCCGTCCGAGGAAGCTGCATAAAGAGTCAGTCCGTCGCGCGACCTGGGGTGGGTTAATGAGGCAAAAGGAGAAATTTTCGCGAAGCCTACCAACTAAGATCCATGATTTGTCTCTCGAAAACCTCTCTTGCGACGATCAGGGGGCGAGCAGTTTTCGTCTGCCAAATGGATACAGATCTGTCATCTGCACCAAGAGCAACAACAGAGCATATATTTGAGGCAGCAAGAGGGGCATCCGGGTTACGCAAAAAGATGTGTGGGTTGTAACACTAGTGCGACGTGACACATCAATGAGAAGCATGGGACGACAACACTTACGGCAACTTCGACAGTGTTTTCGTGCCCAACCAGACTGATATCCGATGTCCAAAACCCACGAGTAATGACAGCAGCGATGAAGACAAAACCTCTGTTGTTGGTTGCATTCGATGCTGTTATGTGAGCACCGTCCGGAGACCAACTAGCGTAGTGTCTCAGTCGACTCGAAGTGGTATGGAGTGGCGACGAACCTAAGACGACGAAAAAACGTACTGCCCGGCGAGTCCTCGAATGGCTTTGTCACCTCAGCCACTAGTTCCCAGTCCGTTGTCCGCCAGATTTTGACGGTCTTGTCGTCTGATTGAGTGGCCATAAATTCACCCACAGGGTCAAAACAGACACCCTTTACGAATCCATTGTGCTGATCTAGTTTTCGTATCCGCTCTAATGTCATCTGTTAGAGCGAGAAAGAACTGCGTCAACATGACTACTTACCCAGGGTATAGCCACACCAGATCATGACTTTCGAATCCAACCCAACGGAGGCCAGGAAGCGGTCTTCAGGTGCCCATGCAATGTCCACGACGTCTGAGAAGAAATGGATATGCAGAGTGGATAACAAACAAAATAATTAATCACCACTCTCATGACCAGGTAATCGTTTCATTGGTTTCCAATTTTCAATGTTGATTTCGTTGGAACCAAAGACCTTGCCTCGGCCTGACCTGTTTCGTGGGTAGGGTAAGTAGGGCATCGTACGTGACGTAGACGCGTGCGCACGGATCCAGGTCCCAGATCATAATGATTTCATCGTCGCTTCCGCTCGCTAACCATCTTCCCGAGTGTGCCCATCTGACGGTGAGTACCGGGCCTGTATGCATGCTAAGAGTGCAGAGAGATTTCGGTGGGCGGTTTGAGCGCTCAGAGGCAGCATTGAGGATGGGTTTGGTACTCCATATGCGCACTTTTGCGTCGAGTCCGCCTGTCGCTATTCGTGAGCCATCGGGGTGGACATGGATGGCGAATATCGAGAGGCGTTTGGTGTCCTTGGCGCTATCTGAAAGCAACAAGATAAGCAACACGCATGATAGAAAGAACCTCGTAGACCTCTGTGCATGATCCATGTTGGCTTTGTGAACCGCATTGTTGAAGTCGAGGGCTATAACATCTCTGTCACGTGCACAACACCGTCGTGGTGTCATACTATTACCGCCAATCGGAGCCGTGCGTACCCCCTGGATACATATTCAGCTTCAGCCCTTGGGTATGATCTCTGTCCTTCACTTGTTGCTCAGACCTCGGGGTGACCTCTGATACCATCCGAATGGATGATCCGCTCAGTTTCAACTGTCAAAGCCAATCACCATTGATTCGCTATATCATTCGTCATTCTCACAAGGATGCCTATTATCGTCCTTATCAAAACATCCCACATTTCCACTGGCTATTGCGCCATTTCCGCCGACTTGTGCGTCAGTTCGTAAGGTATATATAGTGGTCCAACTTCCACATATGCTGCTCGAGTTTCACGGGAACTACTTTTATACCCCAGCCAGGACATACAGCGGGCTTAACTTGCCCTCTCCCAATGGCACCTCGCGTTTCGGATTCCCGTACAAGGACTATCCTTGGCCCTTCATCAGATGTGCACGACTCTCCCCAAGTATCCGTTTCCAAGGATGACGTGTCTGTACACGAAGAACGGGCAACCCTTTCGGACCTCGTGGATAAAGAGGACAGTTTCACCTGGCCAAGAACTTTGTTTGGCCGACGAACAAGGTCTCTCCCTGATCCTGACGCCATTGCTACGAGGCGCTCCGTGTTTGACGACCCTCATCTTGCTACTTATTATTGGCCAAAGAAGGGTTACGAGAATCTCCACCGTTTCGATCCCTCAGCGAGGTGGACGTACCGGGAGGAAAGAGTGAGTTACTATGCTATCATACAAATGCTAGCCTAACCCATCTATTAGGACCTCTTGCGCAAGATCGACTGGAGGATTATGGTTATTGCCACTATTGGGTTTTCAGCGCTTAATCTAGACCGTAGCAATATTAACCAAGCAAACTCGGCCAACTTTCTCTCAGATCTTGGTTTAACTACTGACGGTAAGGATATGTACCACCCCATTTCCGGCGACTCACAAATATCCCCTTAAACTAGACTTCAACCTTGGTAACACTGTTTTTCGTCTTTCCTTCTTGTGTGCAGAATTGCCATCTCAACTCGTTTCGAAGCGTGTGCGCCTCAATTCGTTCTATTTCACACTGACGCCAAGATATTTGGTATAATAGGTCGGTCCCGACCGCTGGATACCGACGCAGATTTGTTTGTGGAGTGAGTCCCCTCTAAGTAACACCAAGAAATCATTGCCAAGAAAGCTATAGGTATCGTGACGGTTTGCCAGTTTTGGCTTACTGGAAGGACATCTTTTCTTGTCTGTCGTGCTTTGCTTGGGTTGGACCGATCATCTGTGTTTCATACCATACTCTGACCCCACGTCTCACAGCTTGCTTCAAGGAGGGTATGATATAAGATATCATCATTATATGCCCTTCGGGATTGGCTAACAGTGTACTCCTTAGCTTCATACCCGACCTGGTGTTGTATATGTCCTGTCCGTCCTCTTCACTTTTGTTTGTCCTCTATTAACGTTTACCAGACTTTTATACAAAGAATGAACTTCCAATTCGCCTGGCTGGATTTTGGATGTCCTTGAATTTCTGCAGTATCATTGCTAGTTTCTTGGCCTATGGGATTCTGCACCTTGATGGTGTTAATGGTAAAGCTGGATGGCGGTTAGTTTCTTTCTTACGCTGTGGTAGATCACGCATTTACAAAAGTTAGGTGGCTGTTCCTGATAGAGTGAGTAGAGTGATTCATGCGTTAATGTTCTGTTGTTTGACCGTATCGCCGACAGAGGCTTGATAACACTCTCCATAGGCATAGCATCCTTTCTCAACATGCCTCCGTCCCCCACGCAGACCAAGGCATGGTTTCGCCCCAACGGATGGTTCACCGAACGCGAGGAGACTATCATAGTTAACAAGGTCCTTCGCGATGATCCATCCAAGGTAACAAGAGCCCATATATTCAGAGGTATCAGCGCTACAAATCTGTTTCTAGGGCGATATGCACAATCGGGAGGGGTTGACTCCAAGAAGACTTTGGACTGCAGTATGTGATTATGACCTTTTGCCGATATATATTCTGTGGGTGTGGGTGTCGTGCTTCTGGTCTTTACTGATGGTTGCACAATAGCGGCCTTATGTTTAGCATACCAAACGCCCCGCCATCGACATATCTTACACTCTTGCTTCGTGATGCAGGGTATATAAAGACCAGCTCGCGTTGCACACTATTCGCTGAAACTCGAATCTAGCTTTAACACATTCCAAACTAACCTGTTGACCATCCCATCGCAGGCGATAGGAATTATCACCATGTTCATCATCACCTTTGTATCCGAATCCGTTGGTGAACGCACAATTGTCGCAATGATGGAGGATCTGTGGACACTTCCATTCCTGGTGGCGCTGTACTTGCTTCCAGCAGGAGTGAACTCCTGGGTATTTTTTGTGGGTATTCCTTCTTGTCCACTCGAAACAGTCATGACAGTTGACAGGCGGTGGTCACTGGGCTCCTCTCGTACCCGTGCGTCATTTGTATGACACGATACCCGAGCACCGCTGACTGTCCACTCCAGTTATACACACCCAATCCAAGTAGGCATTTGGATCACCCTGGATTCCAAGAATACTAATTCGAATGACAGGTGGGATGGTGCTCCCGGAACTCTGGTGCAGTAGCTAGTCGTACTGTCAACGCTTCCTTGTATAATATGTGAGCCAATCATTTCTTCACGTGCATGGCTACTGAACACGACGCAAAACAGGTTCGTACAAGCAAGTAACATTGTCTCAGCTCAAATATATGTGGCAAGCGATGCCCCAAGATGTGGGCTTTCCTCTCTTTGATGTCAATATCAAGTCGTTCTCATGTGGCTTTCACTGCAGATGAACGAGGAAACCGGATTCTCATCATCATCTGTTCCGTCAATCTACTAGTACTATATCCGGGGACAAAGCTGTACTACTTGTGGCGAAACCGCCAGCGTGCCACGATCTGGAACGCAATGACAACAGAGGCAAGGCTCGCAGTACGTTTACAGAAATATAACTGATTTGGATGTAGGAGAAGGCACACTATCTGGAGACCACGAAAGACGTTGGGAACAGGAGACTTGATTTCCGGTTCGCGCACTAAGTCCGGATGACGTAGTTGTTTGTTGTAGTTGTGTTTTGTATAAAGCAATATTCATAGGCCATGATGATTATCTCGCCATGCACCTTCTTTGTCCATCTCAACGACTCCATTGTTAGCTGCCATGCCACCCAGTCGACCCGGGCCGTCAAACAAATCGATCCGGGGCGCATATAAATCCACAGAAACACCTGGGCTTCGCATCGCAAAGGCCGCACGAAAGCTTCAGTACTCGACTGAGTCCGAGTCCTCCGATCGTTGTTCTAGTGCCACTGCTAGTGGCAGCCAGTATGAGGGCGAGTCATCATTCGCGGACTTTTCCGACACGGACTCGGATGTCTTCCAAAGACCATTGAATCGCGGTATGTACCTCACCCACCGCGCCCACATCCAACCAAGGAACGCCTCTAGATGCACGTCCGACGTATGTCGCCAAAAGAGCCAAAAAAGCTGCACGAAAGGTCAACTTTGACGTACCGAAGGATTTGGACAGCGACGATGCCATGACGGTACGCGGGGAGCCATCCCCAAGGCGTCATCGCCAGAATTTGCCGGAACAACATGCCATTCCTCGAGCTCCTCCCAGCGTCAACCGGAAGCAGAGTGGCACCAACAAAAGTGTGTTTCATGGTCTTATCCACCTTGGCGGCCCTCGTGATACCCGTTCTAGCACAGGGTGCGCGTAGACACGTTCCTAATGGTGGGTACCGACACTCATACGGCCATGGTCGAGATGAATCGCTGAGGCCTCCAAGTGGATGTCCAGAGGCTCGTCAAGAGTACTCGTGTGAATGCCTTTCGTGGGAAAAAAGTTAAGCGATGGGGATCGAAGTTCACTCGAAAGGGGAACAAGATTGACGGAAGGCGCTATGCACGCATGTCGATCGGGGCTTCCAGTCAACGCGGGTCGTCTCAAAACACCCTCGCACCTTCTGTGGATAGGCGCCGACGATGGTTTTTTCGAACTGGTGGCATCGCATCCCGTAGGAACAGGACGTGTGATCGCGAGAGCGAGAGTGAGAGCGACGAGCAGGACGTACACCAGTAAGCCCTGTGGTCATGGATAGCACGTAGCCCTCTGGTCGTTTACTCTTTGACTAGACCACTGCCGCAGAGGGCCTCTAAAACCGTTCGCGTTTCACAGTCTGCTACAAAGTCAGCTCGTCCCTTGGCGGTTCCTTCACACGAATCGGACATCGAGGGCCCGTCTGATAGCGGGGAATCGTTCCCGGATGATGACGATTTCCTGGGTGGACCCATCGATGACTACATGCCCGATGCATTTGGAGAAGAAAACTCGGTGTACAAAGAGCCATCTCAAGCACTTTTAGACGGGCTTGAGCGTCTTACATCGAGCGTCGTTCGACTTGACAAGATGCGACGACTTCCCTTTCTGCGTCGTAACCTCCGACGCGGCTTCCAGCTTCATTGTCGAATAGTCGGCATTGATTCTAATCCCCATCCTCTGCCGCACACGTCAGTTCCTGTTATCTATAACGGTCTGATCATAAACAATGCGTCGGGCGAAGGGACCCACAACACGATTGCGAAGAGCTCGATGAAAGACTGGCTGTGCCCATTGTGCGACCTGTACAAGAAATTCAAAAATCCGAGAATGTTGGACAAGCACCTGGCGTGGGACCATTCAAGTGTCAGAGTGCTTTGGGGCGATGTGCGTTTTGCATCTCTATTCGAGCCCTTTAACTTACGCTCGAGTAGCAATATACCGCGCTCTCCTTGACCATACCAGGTCCCCCGTCAGAATCGTGGGTGATCCCTGACAAGAAACGAGTTGGGACACTGTTACTTACCACATGATACCACAGTAATCCTCTCGTAGCGCACCCAGTCCCTGTCGGAGGACAATCTGCCCCAACACTTCCGTCCGATCTGAGACACGAAGAAAGGAGTACGAGCGCCGATTCCGATCTGAAATCCCTCGTTCGCACTTCCAGCACCCCGTCCGGTGCCACGAGCGAATCCAGGTTTTCGGCATCAACCATGCCGACAAGTGTAGAAAGGGAGGATGTCAAACAGAAATATGACGTGCCCGGATACCTGGACCAATCCCTTGCTAGAACTCAGAGCAGGAGTAGTTCGATGTCCGGACGTTCTGTCTCACGGGTCCTATCGAGTGTCGATGCGCAAGGCGGTCTCGGACCATCTCTCGTCTCTCCATACTTGCCGGAAACACCAGACGAGCGAGGTGATGTTTTCTACTCCTGTCGTCCCGGTGGTCCACGCCTATACGACCTCTTGAATCCGTTGCCTTTAAAGGACTTTGGAGTGCTCAAGTGGGTGGTTATCGATAGAGAGGAGGAGCTGTTTGAAATAGACAATATCCTCGACGAGGACAAGGTGATGCAAGCACTCTGGTTTCGATGGATCTTCCTCAATCGGTAAGCACAGCTTGTATGGTGTATGAGTGTTGAGACGAACTCCTTTCAGGAATCGGTTCGTCGCGAACTACTTTGACGGAGCTAAAGCATTCATAAAGGAAAACTGGGTCCTGATCGAAAAGGGGGCTGGCTTGCCGGCTCTGAGAGTATTACTACTGGTAAGGATGTCATGCGATTCTAGCCATGTTTCTGGTGTTGACGTGTCGGTTCTCGTAGGTCCTGGCCGTCAATAATTTTCTCCTTCCGGTAGAGGTTGCGGGACTCATGAAGTATTACCAAGAACTAGCCAATGCACGGTTATAGTGTACAAATCCTTGCATCGTGTACTTTACGATTTCCTACACATTCGAGTCCGTTCAGCAAGAAAATGAAATTTTTTGGGTGGTTGAAACACACGCGAAGGCCGTTTTTTGGTTCATGAGATGAGGATCCAGTTGCACACTGTTGGAATGGCAGTCACGTGATATGACGTCATAGCCACTAGTTAGGAGCGCAAGTTGGAGCAACCTCGCATTCATCGTATCCAACAGCATGTCCCGCCAGCTCAGTTCGACGCGAACAATATACCTTGGAGCCTTCCGTCCTCTCATTGTGAGTATGTCCTCCTATGTGGAGCCGGGCGTCATGTCTTACCTGCTCGCATGTAGGCATCTAGACAGGTGACGACAACACCGCCGCGGTCGTCCCAAGGACAGACAAATACAGACAAGGCGCAGCCTCGCCAAGAAGGTAACAACACCCTGATCATCCTATCTGCTCTCGGCGCACTCGGAGGACTGTATTATTACTACACTCGCGGACAGCCTGGGATCGATCGCGATAATCTAAGGCAGAATGAAGAAGAGGCCAGGAGGAAGGTGAGGGAGATGGAAGACGTGGGAAAGAGCGGGGCAGAGAATGCGGCAGCGCGGGGTCAGCGGGAATATGATCAAGCCAAGGTAGGCTAACACCGGTGCCCTTGAAAACGAGTTCTGAACAAGGGTACGATAGAACAAGGTGCATGAGGCTACCACGGCCGTGCGCTCGCGGGCTACGGAGACAGGTACAGATTTGGCGGAAAGAGCGCGGCAGAGCACTCACGAGATGCACGCGAAACTTGGCGAGTTGAAGGACACTGCGGGACGGAAGATGAGCGATGTCCGTGATCGCTCTGAGAAGAGAATTGAAGAGGACAAGGAAGAGGTTGAGCGTCGAGCACGCGCGGCCGAAAACAAGGCTCGTCGCTGGTTTGGATGGGGCTCAAAGTGAATGTGGCATGTAATTCCGACACCTTTTGTACCAATAGGACGTTTGATCTTCCCATGATCAGTGGAACACCATAAGCACACTGGTCATATAATGTCAAACGACAGGAAGGATGTGATAGTCATTGGTGCAGGTAAGTGTTCTCACTACCGCAGGTGTACATCATCATATGAGGTGGAATTGGCGAATGCACCTATCATTTCTCACCCATTCCTTTTCAATAGGTGTGATAGGCTTATCCACTGCCATCCGCATTCAAGAGACAGGCAAGTACACTGTGACCATCGTAGCAGAGATATTTCCCACCGATCCACGGACGATCCGGTATACAAGCCATTGGGCTGTAAGTATGCTTCATGATCGTGAGCGATCGTATTGTGTTGACATTCCCTCCAGGGTGCACACCATGTCAGCCATGCCATCGGAGATGTGAGACAAAAGGGTATCATATCTATTGTCAATCTTTATCCTTCTCACCTCTTGCTCATGATCACTCAGGACTGGACAAGGAAACATTTGAGACGATGTGGAGAGATTCGGAGCTTAACAAAGGAGGGGTGGCAGGACTCTTCCTCAAACACCCACATACCGAATTTCGAGCGGATGGGATCAATCCTTCTGCGTCGTTTGATTACATGCCCGATGTGAGCTTCTGGTCCACCTCTGAACCTATGAGCACCTCATGAAAGGCGTCGTAGTTTCATATAGTATCAGAACATGAACTTATCTCAGGTGCCACAGCTGGGTACACATTCACCACACTCTCTTTGAATACCGCCGCGTACTTGAACTGGCTCCTTGAGCGCTTTCTCTCTTTGGAAGGCTCTATAAAACGTGTCAACTTGCAGCACATTTCCCAGGTAGATATCTGTTTTGTGGACTAGTTCATACAGACATGATACACCTGTAGGTATTGGACGGCGCCAAAGTGAATCCGGCAGCGATAGTCGCATGCCCCGGCATCGGTGCCCGTTTTCTTGGGGGCATCGAAGATAAAGATGTTTATCCTATCCGCGGACAAACCATCCTTCTACGTGCACCTTGGGTCAAGTATGGAAGGACGCTTAGTAGAGCAGATGGATCATATTCTTACATGATGCCACTGCCAACTGGGAACGTGCGTTATAATTCGTGCCTGTTCTATAGAACGAGGATGTGCTTAGCATAACACCCGATAGGCCCTCGTTGGTGGGATCAAAGTACCTAATGACTGGCAAGTCGTTCCTTTCCAAGCTCCCCGCGTTCAAGTTCACCTGTTATTTTGGATGTTAGGTACTCAGAACCACGTGCCACAGACCGGGCCCACATCCTTACGAATGTCCTTGCGCTCTGTCCTGACCTTGTGCCACTCTCTGTGCGTGCAAGCCGTGAACCGACGGTTGAGGACCTCGAAGCGCTCATCGTCGATGAAGGGTGTGGCCTACGCCCAGGAAGAAAAGGAGGCATTAGGCTTGAAGTGGGTTCCCTTGAACGAACGAACGGAGGGAAGATTCCGGTTGTGTATAATTACGGGTCAGTTTTAAGAATCTGATGAGGGTCGGTGCTGAGCGGTTCTAGTCATGCTGGAATGGGGTTCCAGTCTTCATGGGGATCAGCAAGCGTCGCGCTACAGTTGTTGGAAGATGCTATTCATGGCGGGGCAGTGGCCGTAGACTAAGACGAATAGTGTAAAGGAAATATTTCCCACCCGCTGTTGGCCAACGACTATACTATGAGGGTACTCGACAGGCTCTTACCCTTCGTCTTCCTCTCGACTGTCCTTGCGTCCGTCATTCCGGATGCGCAGGTCGTTCTTGGCGGTGCTTCGCCCTCAATTGGCCGTGGCGTGATCAGCGGTTTGTTCAATCCACTCCGATCCGGATGGAAGGAGGCTGGCCCAAGGATTCATAAATGGACAGACAGCGGAAGGACCTTTGTTCTGGAGCATGGCCTGACATGTAGGTCTTTAAGCGGTAGCTCAATGAGTAACTAGCTGATATATACCACATAGACGAGCTTGTCCAGCACCCTCTGTTTCCCGACCATCAGCTCAGAGTCACCGAGCCTGCCCTCTGCGACCCGGACGTTAAGCAGTACTCTGGCTACCTCGACGTTACCGACGACAAGCACCTCTTCTTTTGGTTGGTCCTATTTTGCCCTATGTCTGGGACTTCATCTGATGATTGCTACGTGGTGAATTAGGTTCTTCGAGGCCCAGGACTCTCCAGAGGATGCGCCTGTAATTTTGTGGCTTAATGGTGGCCCCGGCTGTAGTTCCTCCGCGGGCCTTCTCTTTGAGATTGGCCCTTGTCGCATCGCAACTGACGGAACTGGCACGGACCCGAACCCATACAGTTGGACGACAAACGCCAACATCATCTTCCTCGACCAACCTGTCGACGTGGGATACTCTTATGTTGAAGATGGGAGTACCGTCAATACCAGCCCACTCGCTGCCAAGGATGTGTATACGTTCCTGGAGCTTTTCTTCTCCCGTTTTCCCAAGTACGCGTCACAGCCCTTCCATATCGCAGCCGAGAGTTATGGTGGCACTTACGCACCCAACATCGCGAGCGTAATATACAACGAGAACAAAAAGGTCCCTTTAACAGCCTCGTCCGATGTTGCCAACGCGCTCGTCCGAATCAACCTCGCCTCGATCATCATCGGAAACGGGATGACAGACAACTATATCCAGATGGCTTCGATACCTGACTACCTCTGCGAGGGACCATATCCTCTCTACGATGACCCTCAAGGGCCACAGTGCAAGGCGTTGAGGGCAAAGGTACCAATATGCCAGTCACTCACCAAGGCCTGTTATAATTTCAACACTCGTTTGCTTTGCGTTCCCGCGGCTTTGTACTGCAGCGGCCAGCTGTATGCTCCGGTTCAACGTGCGTCCCGTCCCGTCCGTTGTTCTGAACTCTAAAAATGTGTTGGTTTCCCGGTAGAATCCGGTTTGAACCCTTACGATGCGCGTCGTCTTTGTGACCGCGAGAAGGATGGCCCCCTCTGTTATCGCGAGATGGGCTGGGTTGAAACGTATATGAATCAACCAGAAGTCAAAGCTGCGTTGGGCGTCAATCCTCAGCGCAAGTTTGAATCGTGCAACATGGGTATCAATCAAGCATTCTTACTTCAGGGAGATGGAATGCACAACACTCCCACATTGTTGCCTCCTTTGATTAATGACGGAGTGAGATTGTTGGTGTATGCTGGGAACGCCGGTAAGCGGGACGGCCTTTTTCCTGTAATACGAACAACCATTTGACAACGTGTGTTGGCAGATATGATGTGCAACTACATCGTAAGCCCCGATGTGAGATAATGGCTTCTTGTTAATTTTCTTACAGGGAAATGAACGTTGGTTGGAAGCTCTCGAAACTAATTTCCTCGAGGAATTTACGACGGCACCAACGGAACAGTGGATATCATTCCCATCTGGTGAAGTTGCAGGTACCGTGCGCAGTGCTAACGGAGGTGGCTCCGGAGCGGGTAACATTACCTTTGTCACCGTTCACGAGGCTGGGTCAGTATTCGGCTGTATGTTTTACTATTGGGTGCTGATATCTTCCTCTCGCTTAGCCACATGGTACCATTTGATCAACCGGAAGCTGCCTTGGTGCGTCGTCTGCGAGGGGATTCGTCGATGTTCTAACACGCTCTTGTAACCTCTCAGGACATGATTACGAGATGGATCAACGATGTTCCTCTGGCTTGAGTGTCGCTTTACTGAGCCAACCTTCAACTGGCTTCTTCAAGTGGTACTGGTGTCTTTCTCCGGCCCACTGATACCTGGTTTATGTAAAATAGATTGCATGATTTATTAAAGATTGTTCGGCACCCTTTTGCAAAATTTTATTTTAAGTCACTGGTAGGGCGATGTTCTGGGCAAATCAGAGTGTAAATCTGTGAGACCTGTTTTGTCTGGGCCGGCGGTGGGCAGGGTCGAAATAAGATATATCGTGTTAGACGGGAGCACTGCACTTTATGAAGATTTTCTAGATATCTACTCGAGTGAACAGTAACACAATAGATACACCAACTCGTGTGGGCACCAAATCTCGCACAGAAAATGGCACCAGTATATACATAATAACAAGGGGAAAGCACACTTAATTCTTGCTCTACGCATGGGGCAGCTGACAGCCACCATCCCCGAAATATGCGCGCACAAAGGACGCAATCAAGAGGATAACGTAGCCCGGGGCGACCTCAGCGCTGACGAGCGTGGCGCTTAGCGGTAGTCAGAGGTGGTGCCGGGGCAGAGCGTCAGCGTAATGTCCGCGTTGCTGCAAGTGTAGTCGACGAGATCGGCAGGGGTGTATCCATCTGGCGCAGGAAGAAGGGCACGTCAGTGCCCATCCGAGAAAAGGGGATAATCCGACTCACCGGCTCCATCGTTGTCAGGGAAGGCATACGCGTTGTAGCAGGTGTCGTAATAGAAGGGGCTGTTGGGGCCTGGGCCGGCGTTGTTCACGCAGCCTCCTCCGCCAGCCGGGAGAGCACCACCGCTGCACGCAGAAGAAGAAGAGCAGCACGGAGAGAAGCATGAGCCATCTGGACCAGGGACAGGCTACAAAACCCAAATCAGTACTCTGAAGAAACAGATCGGAGAACATGACTACTGACGCAGCCGGAAGAGATGGTGCAAGCAAACGCATCGCAGCTAGTGTCCGCCGAGGAGATCTCCATCCCGACGTTGTACCCGTAGATAAGGGAAATGTCGTAGGTAACTGAACCGGGGATAGCGTACTGGACGAGGTAGAGAGGCGTCAGATGGGCGAAATCAACCCGCTCTCGGACGACTCACAAAGTTGAATTCGGCCCTGCTGAAAGGAGTCACACCGTCCCAAGTGGGACCACCAGTGGTGCAAGAACTCCCTGAGCTGTCGCATCCAGTGCCTACGACAGATGAGTCAAGTCACGAGGATCGGTGAAGAACTGGTAGCTCACCAA
Organism: Tubosaeta aff. heterosetosa; assembly: GCA_038094375.1. Lineage (NCBI taxonomy): Eukaryota > Fungi > Basidiomycota > Agaricomycetes > Boletales > Boletaceae > Tubosaeta > Tubosaeta aff. heterosetosa. The sequence goes on along the minus strand of JBBPUC010000135.1, from coordinate 19,040 downwards.
CGTTGACGGCACCGTCCCAGTTGGAGCTGATGCCTAAGTTCTGACTCGCGCCGGCAGCAACATTGACGTCGTTCTGAATGCTACCGTAACTGGTCTGGGTATAGAGAAAGACGGACTCGCTACATTTGTTGACAACATTCAGAGACTGGGCCTGAGCCACAGTGACCAATGCTGCGAGGGCGAGCGTAGAGAGGAGAGAAGACATGTCTGTTCGCTGGAAGTTAGAGAGGCTTGTTGAACTGGAAAGGAGTGGGCTTCAACACTCACTCTTTATACCTCATCGCTAAAGGCGATGACCCACCCTCGGCGACTTCCTATGAGTTCCGGGGTGGCGAAGGCATAAGATCTGGTGCTCTGAGTGGAGCAGATCAAGGAAAGTGGATCCGGATTCTAAAAATTGCTGGTACATCAATAGCGACCACCGCCCACCCACAAGCTGTACTTGGTAATAGTTGTCCCGTAGCCCACAGCAATTCAACACGATGGGGCTGATGCTACGATCGCGGCTGGGTCATCACTTGCTTTACTGCAACGTGGTGCCTGTCAAATAGCAAGTTAGTTTGCCACCAGATTAGTAGACCCCGTGACCTCAACCTCGGTGATCAGTTAAAAGGATGAATTCTCGCTGTCAGTTGGCTAGTTGTTTGACCGATCGCCGCACCGAACTGGTATTTGATAGCAGGATGTTCTGTAGCTACCTGAAGTATTTGGGATAAATAGATACTTGAAACTCACGACGGGGGTATCAGCAATGGGTGCTTCAAATGTCCAACCGTGATACCGAATCTGCGCAGCGTAACCTCCGAGACGGAGCAATCTCCGATCACGGAAACTAGTCACCGGTCGCCACCAGCTTTGATGGGCTGGCATGGAATGTGTGACAAAGAACAACAAACAATACTGCATTTTTGTGCTGGCAATGTGCTCTTATGAACAGCTGGGGAGACGTGGGATGCATAGGATAGTTATAACAGGTTGGTTTCCATTAACCGAAGCGACTGATCACGGACTGCCACAGATTCTTGATTGCACAGTTCCAGACTTCCACCTCTGGTCAATCGTAAGTAATGCTGACAAGACAAGATATACACGGAGTCATTGGTGAGTCAAACAGTTTAACAGACTTGCCGACGTACCATGCACGGGCCACAGACGTTCGGATCGATCGCGCGCATTTGTGACACACTGGGAGTTTGGACCGATGGGCTGGCAAGCCTCCAGACTTAGATTGGTGCTGAGTAACCGGTGCTACGTCACGAGCAACGGGTAGCCATTCCCGATGCGAACCCTCGGACCGCAAGTTATTGGCCTACGCGGGTGGGGACTTGAGCTCACCGCGCACGTTCGATCCCGCGTACCCCAACAGTACCGGAATGTACGGATGCTAGCATATATCTGGGAAAGAGTATACCTTCGGCATTTAGAATTAAAGGCAATAGTGCGGCCATACCCGTTAGTACCCCATCCAAGGCTGCTCCATTAGCACAGATATTCCACGTGCCATCAGCACACAGGAGTGCGTGCATGACCAACACTCTGGCCTCTTCCCTTGTACGCCTCAGCGTCTTTTCCGACTACTAATCTCACGGAACCATCAGATCCCAATCGCACAATTGGACACTAGTTCCCTTAGCACGGTGGATCGTGGCAAGAGCCCGTTGTGGCAATAGGCTAGGCCAGATTCAAAACGTATATGTGAACACTATCGTACACTGAGAAACAAGTGTCAGAAAAGAAAATTCGCACCTCCTGCACGTCCTTCTGGCACTGAATGGAGGTTACAACGTGAATTTGAACTAAAAATTTCTAGTCAGCTACCAATTTGAAAGATTAGTGATCCGATTGGTCGGTTGAGTCGACATATTCACCTTAAAGGCAGCTCGACGTCAAGGAATTATGCGCGGAGTCTAATTGAAGTTGCACCAGTGGTAGCACTGGTGCTCTGCAAAGAGGCAATCTAAAGTTTTGCACAATGGCCGATGTGGAGCTAAGTCGGTTGAGTTGGTATGCATCACTAATTCGCCTTATTTATGCTACAACCCAGCGTCGACGCATTTTCACCGGTTTATCTGTCTTCAAGCTGGTCTCGAACCCGAGAGAGCGATAGGTGACCGTCATACAATATTTCAAATATTCATAACTACTCCTGGACTACAGACATCCGGTTAGTAAATGCCAGATGCCTACGCGCGCATGGATGCTTCTCACCTAGTTGCGCTGACCCATTAGTAGTGCGGTCGTGCAATGAATCAGGGGCGTTGACCGCACGTTTCCCTGCTCTGCTGCAGTGTGCGTATACCCATCCACACTCGTTACTTCGTATCACTGATACTCTGAACTTGACCCCAGATTATGCCCTCCTTGTTACGCAGTTACAAGCCCCGCGCGGAAGGTCGCGAAACGAGATATCCGTTTACATCCCTCGATTCTCACTGGGGTCCCCTTATTTTGTGCAAACTCTTTACTTCGCCGACTTGAGATTTCGCGTCACCTTGGGATAAATAATTGTTGGGTATACCTTATAAGATGACGTGGAGGTTCGAGGCCATACGTCTTAGCGCGGCCACCAGTCAGACCTGACATAAGTTAGGATGCCGAACTCCCTACCTTCTCTTAGCATATCGCCGTATTTCTACCGAGACCACGGCAATGCCGAGTCGATTTCTGACGTCCAGTGGGCGATGCCTTGCAAGTGAATTTACGCAATGACCATGAATACACTATCATCGCAATTTGCTCCACAGCTTGTGATAAACCAAATGTGCGCTATTTATCCCTTTCTGACCCGAACTAGGGTACCGTCTTCTAGACCGCGCTTCATCTTTCGCCGCTCGAACAATCACGGCCGGTTGGATTTGTTCTACAGACGCTCCCCACCATATACATTTATAGCTAAGATAAGAAGATGGCGTTTCAAGGTCGTAACGAGCGCGACGCTAAGGAGCATCAAGTAGTGGTCCTGAGCTAACTCGAAGTCTCCGTCTTCACCGTATTGCCACCGAAGCTTGGTGGCGCATTCCTTACACACGGGTAGATCGTAAATCGTCTATCTGCGTTTACTGCATCGCTGTACATACGATAGCCTAGAAGACGAGCTAGCTGTTCTTATACGATCATGACATACACTGGTGAAGTTGTCGTTGGCCATCAGCATCGACGGGACGAGACGGGGTGAAGACTGCCCGCTCCAATCTGGCCATTTGGCCAGTGCTAGAACACGCACAGACCAATATTGATTAGTGGGGGAGTCGTTTGATCGGATCCGTGCGTCGATTTTTATTTTTATTTTCTATCAGCTTATCTGTGATCTTCTCACAAGAAATGAAGTGCTAGAAGAAGGCGGCATCAGCCGTCAGCGCTTCAGCATCGACGGGTCTCCGAGGCCTGCCCGCTCTAATCCGGCCTTGGCCGGTGCTAGAACACGCCAGGGCACCGTCGCATCGACCCATGATTGGAGAAGGAGGAGTCGTTTGATCGGAGCCGTGGGTCAATTTTGTAAAAAAAATCAGCCTATTTGTGATCTTCTCCCAAGAAATGAAATGCTAGAAGGAGGCCCAAGTCCATAGCATTTCTTGGGCGGCGTCCGCGTCAAAACGTTGGTTCAAGTTTGAGGGCCACTCACGATCCTTGTGGCGCCTTCCAGCTCTCTTGATAAAGTTGAAAACATGTCTCAGCTCCTGACCCTGGCTAAATTACAATCATTTCCTTTTGGTGATAGGCTCATCAAGACTGACATACCCCGGATCCGGAGGCGTGCCGTGTGAATGTCGGGAGGTTTATTTTATGACGGCGCGGGATGTGATACATAGTTTTTGTTCCAAACGCGGTTAATGCCAAGGGTCGTCCAAGAGAGGTTATAGTGCACGTGTACGTCATCGACAATGAACCAGCAAGTTAATCTGACGCCAGTCTTCCTCTTATCCACCTCGAGCAGAGGGCCAGGACAGTCTTTGTCTTCTGTTCACTCTTCTGGCTGCATCCGTACGCATACCATTCTTTGATACCCCCATCAAGTTCAATGGTATGACATGCGCACCTGATCGCATGCCGTTCACTGACCTTGTGGGAGTGTCCCAGACAGGGTATAGTGACCGCATATAGATACTATATCGTCAACCGTCAACGCAACACTTGCATCACAAGCATAGAGTTTGAGCTAATTGATTCATGCTGCGCAAACGAGACCGAGTTCCGTCTGACAGTAAGAGCCAAGACGGCGTTTTCCGTATAACCAAATCAAAAGGGATCACACCGAACACCTCCGCAAATGAAAGCGAACGCTCGACGACGTTCTAGTCACCATGAACATCGCCGTTGGACAAGACTGATGCACCAAAGTTCAAGTGACTACCCCATCCGGCAGGTGAACCAAACAGGCCATCAAGCCACCAACTCGACAAGCTCGCTAGAGCAGAGCTCCGGGGCAAACGACCTGAAATGCAATCAAACCATGGTTCCGACGGGTGTGCTGTGGGAACTTGGGGGGTCGATCTCGACGGGGCCGCCGGGCGAGCGTATATGGCGGAGGGACGTCGACACTGCCAGGCCGCCGTGTCGTCGTGGTTCACGGAACGCCCGACCGTCGAGAACGCGGGCACTGCGAGCGCGACGACGGGTTGCACCGTCGCCCGTCGACCCCGGAACCCGGTCCGAGTAACGTTGACGCGTGCGTACTGGGCGTGATAGAGTACGAAAAGAAGCCCGTTGGGCGTGATAGAGTGCACAGAGAAGCACACGCCTACCCAGGGACGGCCCCTTCCCCACGCAGTGATCTGCGCAGAAACGCGGTCCCGAACAGTGCGTGCGCATAGCCGTCGTCAGCACGTCGGCGTGTGCGTACCGCGGAGGAAAAGAAGCCACGAGCCCAGGGACGTTGCGTGATAGAGTTGCAAAGAAGGCCACGATGAAAGCACGCCTCCCTCGGCATGCACTTGGCACGCCATAGCGTGTGGACAGCGAGCGCGCCAGAGTACAGACCTCGGTGGAGCGTGACGTGAAACAGGACTGCAGACACAAACCCACTGAGACATGGGTACCCACCACCGCTTTGGCGGTCACGAGAGGGTTCCCCGATCGCAGTGGACGCGACCAAACCTTGTCGCGTGTGGGAGGGCATTGCGCACCGCTGTCAGAGCACACAAAAGCCTGGGAGACCGCAGCCCGAGCCCGAGCAGGCCAAGGTGCGGGGTGCGCGATCACAGGCGGATGTCCGCAGGCGCAATGGTCAAGGCGGGCTTCATCGCGTTGGCTGGCGCTGCGATAGATTGCGCGCGTTCAACGCAGCCGGTTTGAGATGGGATCCACAAGGACATGCACGCATAAACCCTGGAGACGACGTCGTCCTCAAATCCGAGTTGGACAAGACACACAGATGGCGTCGGCTCACACATCGCCCGAGGGTCCACAAACCCGAACATAACAAAAAGACTGTCAGGGGCATCACGAGAGGACGCTCGGGAAGTCGTTGATAAGTACTGTCCAACGCCTGAATGAATGTCATACACACTACCCGAAACGTCAAGCACAGGGGGAACATGGACAGTCCGCCGTGGTCGCAGTGCATTGCACACACGCCTAAACCTGACAGGTGTCAAGAAACCGAACCTAGAATGATGTTGTACCTACCTGGGGTACGCTCAGAAGTTGTCTCAACTAGGTCGCTACACGAACCTGAAATGATGGCGTGTGGAGAAAACCGGAAAAACAGACCATGGATGCGCCGGTCCCCCCAAAAAATTATTCACAAAGTACCACAGGCTCGACCAAGGCGATTTTCGCGGAAAGCAACCAGTTTGAGTTTGCGTGGCGCGGGCGAGGCCGTCCACAGACCTGGCCAACAGGGACGAGCTCGCCCACCCTGAACGCAAACACCCGGATTCGTGTGAAAAGAGGGCCGCACTCATATGTGAACACAACGTAGAGCGCGTGGGGACCGAGGCGTAGGGAAAAACCAAAACGCACCAACCAAGCCTTGAGAACGCCTCGGGCTTCATCCACTACGTATGGGAATGAGACTGTCAAGCACGATTTTATTCCATTCTTCCTCTCCCCCGAATAGTAGAAAAAAAGAAAGTCTACAGAATGATGTCAGTAAATAAGATAGTGAGATATCTACCAATGATGCGATTGAAAATGCAAGCAATGAAAGAGGCATGTGTTGTATGGATTGTTTTGTTTGTTTGGGAAACCCTTCCTACGACCGAGTTGCCCTGTCAAAAAGAATAGCCAAGCCGAGGAAATGCGAAATCGACCATGAAATGTACACGTAATTCCACAACAATGGGATGCAGAGCGAACGAACGAGATGTGACGAAATGAGTGTGCGGAAAATGCGCGAGTAAGGACCGTGATCATTGTGCCGGGAAACGAAAAAGAAAATCAAATGTGCCGAGTGTTTCATACAAGCGTTTGAGGCAACTAAAAGGCATCGTTTGTCAAAGCTAGCTTGACACCGAGGCACGCCAACTTACTCGCTAATGCGATCACTGCCTTTTCCAGAAACCCTTGACAGTGCCGACACGCGCCGCCTTGGACGCAGTTGGCAATCGAGAGGAAGGCGCCAGGTGTTCTACCGGCAGCTTCTCAACCGCCGGTCGTACAACTTTGGGCTGTATACGCGAAGGTGGCTGCGGAAGCTTAGATCCTGCAGGGCTTGTGTTCGCGAGAGCAGGGACGGAACGCGTCTGGGTCGCAATGACCGTCGCCAACTTGGTTGGCGGGTTGAACTTGCCTGGCGCCTGTGGGATCCTCGAACGCACGGTTGTGGGCGAGGGCAGTGCGGTAGGATGCGGCAGCTTGGACGGCGCAGATACCTTGGTTCCTGGTGGCGGCACTTTGATACTTTTGGGTCGCGGTGCCAACCTAAAAATGGATTTGGATCGCGTCGTACTCTGGTTGATGCTCGGGTTGGGAGCGACCATTGGTTCTATGCCTGCGGCAGATGCTAGGGACGTCCGCTTATTAGGTGCAGGAAGGAGAGATACGCGCGATACATTTGCGGTCGTGCTGCGGGATGAGGGCGACTCGGCGGACGCATCCGAGATGGAGGAGCTGTGGAATGAAGCGACAGTGGATGCCGACTGAGGAATGGGTGGCAAGGCTGTATTCAGCACATGAGCCCGGGATGGTATTTTGGAGAGAGAAGGCCTCGGGGGTGGCACAACTTCTACAGGCACAGCCTCTGCTAGTGGTGAAGAAATGGTGGGTAACGTGGGTGATGTCGGTAAAGGAGGAACTTCATCGATGGAAGAAGACAGAGGAGGACGTTGGGAGCTGAAAGATGCACGCGAGATAGAAAACGAAGCCCGAATGGAGGCAAGGGAGGATTTTTTGCTCAAGGACTTTCTCGGTTTGCTCTTGTCCTTGTCCTCGCTATCGCTGTCTTCGATCGAGTCGCACTCGAAATCCTCTGTAGCGAGTGTGCTCGTTGACAGCGAGGGGTCATTACGGCCCGGGGAAAGACGCGAAATAAGGCTGATGAAGCGGGCGCGCTTCTTGCTTGGAGTTTTCAAGGCCTTGTTCCTCCTGTCGTGTGGAGAAAGTCTCATATTTAACAGCACACTTGACTTGGTGTCAGAGTTGGAGGGTGCCATGGATGCGGTGGTCGCAATGGACCAACGTGACTGAGAACGCTCTAATTTGGGAGCACGAAGGCTCTGAGAGGCACCGTTGTTTACCTCTGGGGAGGAAGGCATCGGAGGAAATTTTGTTGCGTTGTTCACTGGGGACAACGGAAGGGCAATGTTCTCTGGAGAGCACTGCGAGGGGCAGAAAACGGCGCTCACTGGCGACGTCGTCTCACTGGCATAAGGAGTGGTGAAGGACGTGTTGCGAGAGTGGGCGCAAGAAAAGCTGGAAAAGGTTGGAGACGGCAGGAGAGCCGAGTCTAGATCGTCCGGCACGGTGGAGAGCAGCTGGCCGTCTTGGTCCTTGTGCAAGAGGGAGTTCGGGAACGAATCATCGCGCTTATGCAAGCACCCATCGATGAGGGGACAATCACGGGAGAGAACCAAGTCGTGCTGGAACTCGCCGTGGACGACGACAGAGACAGGCAAGGGGGGAGGGGGAGGGAGGTCCTGAGGGCTGCTCTGGTCGGAGGAGAGGGTGCTGGTGAAGGAAGGAAGACGGGAGATGCGGGTAGAGGACGAGCGAGAGCGCATGGCACGGGACGAGGTGGACTGGGTCATGGTGGATGATGCAGGAGAGGGAGGGGGTGCTGGCAAGGGCTGGAGAGGATGAGGAAGAGGAGAAAAAGGGAGGGAGAAGCGCACCTTGTCGGAAGAAAGACGGGGAGAAGGTTGTGCGTGAGACTTCCAATTGGCCATTTCTTGGACAATGAAGCGGAGAGCACGGACGCGTTCTTGTTCCTCAAAGTCGTTATCGACGGACTTGGAGTGGGAGGTTGGGAAGAAGAGCGCATCGTAGGAAGGGCAGGGGGAGGAAGGGCGGTCGGAGGAGAAGCGGGGGAGGAGGGGGGAGTCCGGGCGGTCGATGGAGTGTGCGCGGTAGGCCCCGAGGGAGGAGGAGGGGGAGGGGGAGGAGGGGCGAGACGAGGAGGGGTGTTCGGAGAGGACAAAGTCGTACTGGTGCTCGATCCAGGAGTGGACGCGGGCGTTGCGGGAAGTGGCGGAGTCAGAGAGGAGCTGAGCGAGCAACTGCGAGTATTCAGCGTCGTCGGGAGACATGGAATGCATCTCGACGGGCGACGAGGAAAAAAAGCTGGCGAGTGCATTTTTATTTTATTCTGCAGACGATCGCAAGATCACATCGGGCTTACCTAAGAAAATAAAATATATTTACAATATTGTGTTTGTCCGTGTTGACCTCACTTGACGGCACCGACAAGCTGCCATGGGAATCTTCCTCTGCCGACGCTACCCTTCATTTCATTATAATCTATGCTAGCTTGCCTGCCGCGAGCCATCATTCCAATTTAGAATGATGTTTCCGTGTACATGGTACCTCGTGAACATACTCTTTTAACTACTGGCATGCGCCGCTCCGAGTGAACCGCATGAAACATACGCGTTGGTGTGACTATGGTGCGCCGCTCCAAGCCAACAGGTACCCGCGTCTAGCCTCTGGGTCTGCTCGCCTACAGCACCCGGTCCGTTGCACCGAAATCCCGCCCACGGCGTTGAACCCAGCCCACTGGAAAGTTTTTTCTTTTTTTTTCGAGCCACGTTATCGGGTTCTCCCTTTTGTATATACGACTACTACTCCACCGTCGCGGGGAAGACCAGCCGTGCAAAACAAGGAGAATGGCTCTCGTTCGAGCCTAACCGCGATCCGATCGGAGCTCGAGAATGAACGCACCCACGAATCCGTGCAGCCCATTGACCGACTTGAGTCGCCGTCCGCCTCTGCGTCCCTGGCATAATTACCGTCCCCGACCGCACATTTCCAAAATGCACGCTGAGTTGAACGCGTGTGTGTCCACGTTGACCGCCCAACTACCGCAGCCACTGTGCGCAGATGGAGAAAGACCGGGAACGGGTGCACCGTGATGGTCGGACTGCAACGTTTTACCTCGCCCGCCTTCCAGAAGGTGCACTGGGGCGAGCAAAGTGCGTCTGCCCCCCGCGGATCGCCTACTTGCGCTCTCCCCGAACCCTCGTGCGTCCACGCTAGTTGCGCAGCTCGTCCCGCTGTTCTCGCCTTCGTTGGTAGTGCTCAGGACGGGTTGGCATGCGACGGTGGGGCCGTCGCGCTCGGGCTCGCGTGTCGCCGTGCTTAGATCCACACCAAGTATCCAGATAGCATCTACATCTAGCATCCCCATCTGAATCGGATCGCGTGCCATCGTCCATAGAGTGGCCCGGATGCATCTTCTTCTCTTTATGACGCCGCCCCGAGGGTTTGTTCGCCCATGCATTGCCGGCGACGCCGTCGTGCTCGGGCTCACGTGCCTCCTTCGAGGAGATACGTCGTCTCCATGTCATATCTCCGGCACATCTACACTAATCGCCGTATCTGAGCCCGCAGCAGCGATGTTGGTCAAAAGAGTGGCGTCCTGAGTCTTGGTGGCGCCGCCCCGAAGGTTTGCTCGCCCATTCGTCCGTGCGTTGACCACTGACGCCACGGTGTGCCCGTGTCAGCGTTCAAGACCGTCCCATGACGGACGCCCTTGCTCCGGCAAGGCGTGGGTGCCTAGACGCGCTGACATCACAGTCAATATTCCAAGCACCCACCCCCACAACTGGCGTCGCTTTGCTGACCACACCTCGCTTTCTCATCTGACGACCGAGGATTCGGATAACTGCGCCATGCACTGCATACGCGTTCAAATCACATTGTCCACCATTTTATGACTCTGAAATGAATGAAATGAAATGGAGCCCTCGCATGACCCGACGGGTCCCGCGAAGCCTCACCCCGGGCTGGTCCTGCGCCCGCGCACGTAGCGACATGATACAGGGTCTGCAATCACGATCGCACCCTGCGGTATGGGACAGGACGGGACCGAACACCCCTTCGGACCGATGTCAGGACCCGTCGTCAGAAAACATCAAATTAGACGCCACGCGACGTCCACCACTTGCTATCAGACGTCCGCGTCGATCCTCCAGGTGGAGTCGTATCGCTTGCCCGCTCCGTGGCGTGCAGCGACCGGCGGTCGTAGACTGTATCGCCTATCCCATCGCGAGGACTGGCGCACGTCACGCGTAGGCCTCGGTGACCAACAGAGTATAGCGTCCGAGACGACGTGTGCATTGATCCCGAGGGTGCTACCTGTTTTGGACAGCTGAAACGCAGTGGGAGCGCTGGATAGGCGCCTCTGGTTCGATGTGCGTCGACTTTGAGATATGGGTGGACCTCCGTATGGTTAGTTCAGTGGGGCACTCGGAAGGATGTGGAAATGGAGGCCCAGGTGCGGTGCTAGGCACGTGTCACGCAGCTCTGCCGTCGCATGCCAACATCCGACTGACAATTATACCGTCGGTGCAACAGGTACAACTGTACATATGGATCGCTGCACAGTGCGTCCTTGGCGTCAATCCCGCGCAGTTGGTGGTGTCACGTCTAACCCAAATTCTAGGCACGTCCGCGTCCGGGCGTACATAAAACACCAACGCCGCATATCCCTCGCTCAGGGAATTTGAAGATGTCCGCTTAATGTATGGAGTCACTGGATATGTAGCATGTTCAAGGTCGAGCTGCCGGCGCGTGAGCCTTGGTCTATCCAGGTACGATACGGCTTGTGCATGCGCAAGATGGATGGGAGACTTAGGGTCTGGTGTCATTGGCGTGTACCACGCGGAGTGGCGCGCTGACCCGATCGACATGTCGACAGGCGGACTCGTGGATCCGCCGCGCTCGCCCCATTTCTGAAATCCTCTTGCAGTCCGTCGTCCCTGCGGTCGAGAACTTCTTATCTGCAACTCAGTCTTCCCGTGCACCGTCTAGGTAATTCCTCTTTCTTCCCCGTCTCTTCGCTTTGATGCTGATCTCCGCCATTCTACATTGCGCCTCTTCCAGTTTCCGCATTACTCATTGAGCCCTGCCTTTGTGTCCATCATCTTGGCCTCCCGGTCTCCGTTTCCCTCAACTTGGTCTCTTTTCCTCCTCCCTGGTTCCCTCGATTTCTCCGTTTCTTTTACTCTCATTTTCGTCTTCCTTCTTATTCGCCCCATCAAGTTTCCTCTTCCTCTCTTCCTCGCGCTCCGTCTCATCTCCCTCTTTACCTCGACTCCTCCGATCTTCGGTTCTCCTCGTGCCTGAGTCCCTCCTTTCTCGCCAGTTCATCACGTCACCAAGCTCGTTCTGAACGTTTTCACAGCGCGTGTGTTCGGCCCTCGAGAAAGCCGTACCGCACGCGATCGTCTGGCGTCCACGCGCGTTCTCGTCAGGCTGAACTGCAGCACAAAGTCGTGATAGTGAGTTCGCGGGTCTAAGAGAATGACCGGCGTCTGTTCAGTGGCGTTCATCTCGTCTTTTTCTGGTCCACGTTGAGCGTATTCAAGCCTTGGCCGACGATACACGCGTGGATTTCTAATCAAATGGTTGATCGATGCGTGAGTGCCGTGGCTCGCGGGGCCCTGCAGGTCCTGGGCAGCATGGAACAACTAGAGCGCGCAGGTTCGTCTTGGGCGGGAACGAGCGCGCGTGCGAGGCGCCTCGGTGCAGGTTTGGATCGACATGTCAGGATCGGGACTAGGTGATGGCAAGGTGGCTGGCGTGGGCTGGCTGTACGCTTGCTTCCTTGGCATCAGGCCACCAATTTGAAACCTGGAACCTGTTTCTGACTTGCTGCACCCATAACTTTCTATGAGAAGAGCGGCAGCTATTGGTTGCTATCTTTATTCAATGAAACGCTTCGGTCACCGGCAATAAGAAGAGCCGGAATCTGTGGCTATTGCGCTGTTGGGGTCAACGTTGCGATCTCTACGCTTTGCTTATGCTTAGCAGGTTGTCCTAGGGATATGGCCTACAAACCAATATCTTTCTATCTGTTGTCTAACCGCAGAGTGCTATGCCCCAGTTATACTTTATCTTGACTCGCACACACAGCATTGACCACTGTCCTTGCCAATCATTCATGGCGGGTCAGATCTCAGATCTTCAGATGTCATCCTGATGGATTGGCTCAACGTATCAAATATGCGTTTACAATGCGTTCTATTATTTTTAGGCACACCTTGTGAATGGGGGCCTCAGTAAAGCACCCTAACTCCCGAGCGTCGTGAGTAGGTCACGGGATTGGGCCTGTGTTTAAAATTCGGTATTGAATTGTAGTCCTGCTACTCCCAATTCGAGGTGTTTGCCTCACGGGCGTACGGGCGTTGTGCTGTGAACCGACCATTCAATGCGGAAAGAGTCCTTTGGTAGGGCCTGATACTTATCTCTCACTCACCATTCATTTTGCGTGATGGATGAATACTGGGGTGTGATAGGAGCCCAATCTTCTGTGGTTTCTGCGAGAAAAGGGTCTCCAGGTATGCAGGTGTCATCCCCAAGACCCTCATGCACTGAGCCCATCATTGGGTGCCACCGCCTCGGTTACTACCCTTCACAGCATCTTACACCGTGTACTTTCATTGTCGCCCTGGCTCACCCATGCCTGCCAGCATGGACTAATACTCGTCAGTGGTCAGACAGACAGGATATTGAAAACCCGACCCATCGCACACTCGAAAATCTCCTGTACGAAATTATACTAGAGTTTGTCCTGTGGTGTCAAACAGAAGCGTCCTCCCGTTGGCGTTGATCTTTGGGACGACGTATACAGGTTTTGAATCGTGATGATCGATGCTAATAGCCGTTGGCAACCAGTGTCTTGTGATGCCCAGGTCTGACTACAGTATGAGCAGGGTTCTGAAGATGTTGGCAAGAACGAAAGCAAAGGCATCACTCAACGACCACTTCCAGATGATCAGGAAACCGGAACGGCGGTGGAGAAATAGATGGATGCGAGATTCACAGCCTCGGGTTTGGGTAGGTTCAGAGTTGGCTCGTTGGGCGCCACGCCCAGGTTGGTAACATGCGACAGGTTCCATGCATCATGTCATGAGGTAAGCTGGAAAACGACATGTGGCCGCTGCCATCGCGAGGTTCCCTTGATAACACGTCCCGTACGAATCCAAGAGGAATAATAAATATCTCGGAAATCTCTGCAGCGTTATGGTTTGGAGTTGACTTTGTCGCCCTCTCGAAGCGTGAGTGCTATTGCTGAGGTTCTATCCAACAACTGGCGTGATAAAGATATCCACAAGTGGTGGAAAACAGTCATCAAATGTCTGCATCCAACTGTCGACATGTCAACTTCTACTTTTTCCAGGCTGTTTCATGATGCCTTCACCGATGAAATACTCACCTCACAGTATGGAAATCGTAGCCAACATGATATGGCAACAGCTGGATTGTCTCTAATGATTCTGATGCCAATGGCGCATGGTTAGTATGAGCGACGCTTCGTTTGAACTCGGCCAACCCGGCAACCCTTCATATCCGGAGCGTGAGACTCCGACAGCCCCTAAATGCATGTTACTCCCTTACGGCCAGAAATATCGCGACACAAGTATGATTCTGAATCTACTTCTGTCAAAGCCCCCTGACAGTGCCTCTCCAGAGATCTAGGCATGTACAATTCATGCTGTGTTTCCCGCTCCGTTTCTTCGCCGCAGTTCAAGTTCCCAGATCAACCGTGGGTGAACTTTGGGAACACATAAAAAGCTGGCTTCGTGCACAAGTAAATCAACACCTCCCCAGATTTTCAGTGTCTAAGCTTTTATTCACAATGCCAGAGCAACGACAGCCGCACTCCCGTATCCTCATCAAGGATAAAAGTTACTATAATATCACCAACGTCGCATTCCCTGACTTTGCCATGGACCTCATCGATGGCAACCAGTGGGGGACGATTGCCGCGTACAAGAAGAATGGGAATTACACTCAGCTGGTTCGTACCAACAGTGCGCATGTCTTCCGAGGGCTGGATGCTCACCACGGACCTGGTAGTGGAAATTGTTGAAGAAGGACACTGGCCCAGGCGACTTTGTCTTCCAGTCTACAGCCGCTGAAGACACCTACGCACTTGCATACAATCAATACGATGTACGTCGAGGAGACCATGGCTAACTGGAACTCTTCTGGATGTCTCAGTAGGGCATTCCACTCGTCGGCAACTCAATCCCAAACATTTGGACTGCTAATGCCATCAGCAAAAACGTATACCAGTGGGTTCTCTGTCGCGTTTTCGGAATACCTCTGTTTCACATTGGGTTTTCCCTTCGTCAAGGATCAAGTCCACTGACGGTGAATTCATTTGGGTTCTCGCCAAAGGGTTTAACTATTATCCGGTAATATACCACTATATCTGCTGTATTTTGATCGTATGGCCTCACACATATTCATCACAGATTACTCTCAGACCATCCAGTGAAGTGGAGAAGTGGGGGGAAGCGTCACAGTGGAGGTTTGAGGAAGCTTCTGTATGAACCATTATGTTGAAGTTCGGACCTTCACATAGTGCACGTGTGCGGATGTCGTAGTGGGGTGTTCGGGCGTTTTTGTTGAATTCTGGCCTGATAGAATGTGAATATGTAGTTTGTTCTGTTCCCCATTGCACGGACATTGACGTTCGACCAAATCGACGTTGTTCAACATCTCCGGACTTTTGAAACGAATTACAGCTCACGTTTCTCCTGGCACAGTGGTGAGGCTGAAGCAATGGGATCAGGTCGATGCAGTCACTGATGCATACCGTCTACTTTAGGCCAATCCGGAAACTGGAACAGTGGAATGGAAGACTCACAGGATCAAAGCACTGCTCGCACTGAGTGAGTTCAAAGTTAGCTTGGGGTTGTACGGCAACGCATAGGAGATTGGGCGCCACGCCCAGATTGACGAAATGTGACAGGTTTCATGCGTCATGTCATGAGGTAACCTGGAAAACAGCATTATGCGTTGCAGACTCAGAGCTGCATGAATGGGGTTCCCTTGTCCTGTTCTGACGACAAAATCCGTACCATAGGGCATTTCAGGAAATGATAGGTGTCCTGGAAGTGTTGGTGACGTTGTGATTTGGAGTAAACTTTGCAGCTCATGAACTTGTGGCACTCCGACGCGAGTGTCATTCCTGAGCATTCTTTTTCCCATATTCTATCAATAACCGGCACTGCACTGACATATCTATAGACATAAGAAACTCAACAGTCTGGTTCCAGTCATGTTCATCAAGTATGTGCAGCCAACTGTCGACATGTCAACATCCACCACTAGTTTCTGTTTCATGGTGCGTCCACAGATTTGAAGGAGGGAATGCTTACCCCCCAGCATGGAAATTGTAACAAGACAACATATGCCAATGGTCGAATCCTCTGTAATCGTAGTGAAGGTTAATGGTATCACTGGTGAAACTTGTGTGTAGGATGCCACCTCCGGCCAATCTGGCAAACTTCATCGCCGGAGCGTGAGAGATGGCAGCTTGCCCCTGACTCAGAATACTGCATCGTGAGTATGATTCAAACCTGCTTCGGTTCGAGCTCACAAACGGCCTTATCTAGGAAGGCATGTACAAGCCATCCTGTGTTGATTGCTCTGTTTCTTCTCCGCAGCTCAAGTTTCCGGATTAGCGACAAGGTGAGCTTTGGGAACGTATAAAAGCTGGACCTGCAGTTAAATGTCAATCAACACCTCCTGCTCAGATTCTCAGTGTTTTACGTCTTCATTTACAATGACTACAGAACGCCTGCAGATTGTGTCTGAACGATACTCACCCTCGCCATTGTTGCACACCCTGACTGAGCCATTGCACCCACTGAAAGCAATACAGAGGGGGTAATTTCTGCTACCAAGGGGAGGACCCGGGTGCTAACGATCAGTGGGTTCGTATTGACGAGGTACATATCTTGCATAGATTGGATGCTCACCACGGACTTGGCAGCTTCAGCTGATAAAGCAAACTTCGGGCGACAGTGACTACCTCATCCAGACGGGTCCGATTCAGTCTGGGAACTACATACAAGTATACAAGCACATAACCGTACGTTCGGAGGAAGTGTGAAATATGCGGAGCCCGTGATTGACCAGAACATTTTGGGGCGTTTCGATAGGGCATTCCACTTACCTGCGGTTTTTCCAAGGCTACTTGGGTTCTTAACACCATCAATAAGGGTGTATACCAGTAAGTATCGTGTTTTATTTTCCATTCATACATATTTATAATGGGTTTCCCCTGCATCAAGGATCAAGTCTAAAGACGAACAATTTATATGGGTTCTGCCTAAAGCGTGTACCTATCATCCGGTAATATGTTGTTTCTGTGCCTGGGTTGTACGGAGATCTCATGTACATTCGTCACACAGGTCACTCTCAGACCTACCAGCGAAGTGGCACAGTGGAAGATTGATGAAGCCCACTTGGGCTCATGAGGTTGAAATTCGGATCTGCCCCTCATGTACAATATTGTAGTGGAGCAACTCGGTCGAGTGTGAATGGATGTGGAGTTTATGTACATGGCCCGATTGTTTTTCAAAGTTCTCTCGCAAAAGATAAGCCGCGCTGTTAGTTTCAGCAGTATTCAGTTATCCAACCCATTTCCAACTCTAACATAAATTACACGCAGGATTTTATTCCAAGCGCTCGTGCACAAAGCTTTGTGAGAGCCAGCATACATGTACAAATTGAGGCGGGTAGCAGATGAACGTGTTCAACCGAAATATGCATACAAATGTCGTGAGATGAATGTGTGGGTATAACAGTGCATGATGGTCGGGCTGTCAACGCATGAGTTCCAGTCCATCGATGTACAGAACGACTCACTCCCAGTCAGAGTGTATCCTGCGAGTGCATGCGCAACAGGTCGTTGAGTATCCGCGCCACCGATCCCGCACCCTCGGACACGCGCTCCCACTCGCTCTCCTTAACCTTGGGCAGAAATTGCGCATTGAACCGGTCCGGGTGCCACCGCCGAATGTTGTCCTTGATCCGCTCCTTTGCCGCCCTGTCCTGTGGGTGCACTGGCGACAGCATGTACGCCGTGATCGCGGGCGACGTCAGATCATCGGGGCCCTTGGGACGCTTGAACATGGGCCACGGGAAGTCCTCCCAAATAAGCGAGCCCAGCATGGGTAACTTTTCCCACTGACTCCGGTGCGCCTCGAAGAGCTTGGTCGTTTCCTCCTTCGACATGGTCTTGCCAGCTTTGGTTTGTCGCTCGTGCTCTTGCATGGCAAATCGCGCTTGTTCACGTCTGAATTGCTCTTCCCGCTGTTGAGCTTGCTCTGCTTGTCTCCGATGGAACTCAGCCTCCGTGAGGGGGGTGTTTGGGATGCTACCGGAAGGAGGCTTGGGTGTTGGGGTCGTAGGTCCTGTTGGCTTTGGCGTACTCGACGGTTGGGTGCTGGTAGGCCGCGTGGATGCCGATGACCAACCACTGACAGGAATATTGCTGCGTCCGGAAGCACTCGTACTCACTCGTTCGACAGGTGGACTCGTCGTCGATCCGCTACGCTCGTTACGATCAGGGATCGGCCAGGGACCTGAAGAATTAGGCGTCTGGGGAGAGGGCGTCGGTCGAAACGTCTCCTGAGGCCAGGTTTCCCAAACTTCTTGTCTTTTCCTCTCCTCAGCTCTCTGACGGCGAATGTCTTCTTCCCGTTTCCGAAATTCATCTTGTAGTCTGTCGTCCTCCCTGCGACGCATTTCCGCTTCCCTGCGGTTGAGGTCTTCTTCTCTGCGCCTCACTTCATCCTCCCGTTTGCGCAACTCCTCCTCTTTCCTCCGCGTCTCTTCCGCTTTGATACTGATCTCCTCTGTTCTGCGTCGTGCCTCTTCCTCCTTTCGCTCAGCCTCTTCCTGTTTCCGCCTTGCCTCGTGCTCTTTGCGTCTCGCCTCTTCTTCCATCATCTTGACCTCCTCCTCCTTCCGCCGCGCATCTTCCTCCTTCCTCCTTGCCTCCATCTCCCTTGACTTTGCCTCCTTTTCCTTCTTCTTCACTTCCTCCTCCTTTCGTCTCGTCTCTATTTCTCTGTTCCTCGTCTCCTTCTCCTTTCGCTTGATCTCCTCCTCCTTCTTTCTCGCCTCCTCTTCTTTCCTCCTTGCCTCTTCCTCCTTTCTCCTCGCTTCCTCCTGCCTCTGGGTAGCCTCCCTCTCTTTCCTATTCGCTTCCTCTTCCTTCCGTCGCAGTTCTTCCTCCTTGCGCACCGCCTCGTCATCCTCCCTCTGCTTCGCCTCCTCCTCCATCCTCCGATTCTCCTCCTCTCGCCGCTGCTCCTCTGCCTTTCTCTTCCTCACATCGTCCTCGCGCCTCAGCTCCTCCGCCTTCCTTGCCAACTCTTCCTCGCGCCGATTCGCCGCCTCCTCCCGCTTGCGCAGCCCATCCTCGATGTCTTGTATCCGCCGATCATTGTAATCCCTACTGCGCCACCACGCATCATCCAGCCCGTCCTCCTCAAACTCCTCGCGGTGGTGCCGCCCTTCTTGAAAATGGTGGCGCATGTCTTGCGTCGAGAACCGCCCACGCAGGGTTGGGTGCCACCGCCCATCCTCAGGCGTCTGCGGCGAGCGCGAAGAGCCCTCCCATGCGTATGGCGAGCGCG